>WEDG01004095.1:0-235881 GCA_017591395.1 Schistocephalus solidus | reverse complement strand
CTTACTATTGCTCTAACGGGAGACGTTCTGCGAACATTATTCCATATTTGTACATTTTATGTGCACAATTCGTCATAATTTTATTTCAGTACTAATGTTTGTTTCGACAGTGCCTTCCCAGCGCTAACCAAATAGTATTCCTTAATTCTAAATTCTGAACATCGGAAATCTTAACACGTTGTGTGCGAGTATTACCATAGAGTTAGAGAAGCCCGTAAAGTTTCCGAAAGTACACCAAGACATCCCTAAGTTGTCATCAAGACTGGAAGCTGGGATGAACCTCTGGGTGTACAGGTGTGTCCAGAGGCCGTACAGTGTTTTGCCACCAACGGGAGCTGATCCGTCTTTCTAACGGCCGTTGCGTGCTCACTTATGCGGGTCACTAATCGATTACTGGTCTCTCCGACATAGTTCGCCTTACAGGAACTGCACCGAACAGGATGGATGACGTTTTCCATTTCGCCGCGTGACAAGGGGGCCTTGGGTCTCACGTGATCCCAAAACATATCACTCATGTTATGATACCTAGATTTTTTACACGCTTCCTTCTGGTCTTTCGAAAAAACGCACTCCATAAAAAGTGTTCCATTTATAGCATCGGTTTTTCTCGTTTATTTAAATATCCTTTTAAATTCAAACAGATTTTATAAAATATTTCTACTAGATGATACTTTATTATACTTATTTGAAAGAAATTAATGTTTGCTTTTTATTTTGTACTAAAGGAAATTGTTTCTTTTGGTTTTCGAAAACTTCATAATTATGCAACTTTTCAAGGCCATGATATGTCCATTCATGTAGCATCGTATCTGTGCATTTTTCATTGCTGGTTTGAACGTATTCAAGCTGGACCAAATCACCTCTAAAATTTTACGAGCACTTTGTATGTGCTTTGAAATAACGTATAGAACTGTGTGATTTTCCATAAACGAAATATATGTAGCATGTACTTTGGAAACTCCAAGTGAGAGAGACCACAAACAAAACGCGTAGACTCCTGTAATGGCGGATTATTTCGAGCATCTAACTGTGTGTTTTTTAAGCTCAAATTCTTAAATCTACTGTATTTTGCTTCCACTCTAGAATTAATCTTTAGATTCCATCCTTTTTGTGTAAATCTGCAAGACATTTATGAGATCATAACGGGTGAAACAGTTTAAAACCGTATATTTCCACCTATTGTTAAAAACAATAACCGCAGGTGTGTGCAGTTGATTAAGAGTTAGAAATACAAATAAATTATCAACAATTAAGTTAATAGTTTCAAGAGGAAACGAAGATATCAGTTTAAAATTCGAGAATTCACTTATCTTAGACTTTGATGCAACCGCCTTCGACCTTCCTATAATTTATACCTTCCTGATATTAAATTAAGACTTTATCGTATGTTTGTGCTTCCCATTTTTGAATTTTGCTGGCATTTATTCGGTTTAATGAACGAATCTGGCCGTTCAAATATTGAAGAATATCCGAAGACGTTTCACAAAAAACTCCTTTCAAACACTTCCTACTCTAGTAGATGCTAGCTAGAAGGTCTTTGGGTCAGGAGATTGGAAGCAGGCTTTTGTCTTCTTTTTTGCCTAAATAATAGCTGAAATCTCTCCAAACATTCTGTCATCACCCCCGATATTCTTCCTTATAACCTTAGAAATTCAAAGCTAATTATACCTCCTCCTGCATCATTCACAACTAAACGCTCTCTAATCTTTGCTTCTGGGTAAAACGTTCTTTGGAATAAATTGCAATTGAAATTAGTTCGTTTGTTAGTCTATCTGCATCTATGCGAAAACTGCACATTTATCTTAACGCAGATTCCATCAACCCTTTATTTTCCTCATCTTTTCCGAGCAGCTTATTTATTTCATCGGAGAAAGGAATATCGGGAATATAATTGACCCTCTTGAAACTATTTTTTTCTCCACTTTGAGTCCCCCAGGAACCATGATGTCTCCTAATGCCACCAGTCATTCGAATGAGTAAAGTTATTCGGACGTTCATAGCCTAAAATGTTCTCGTTTCGTTGGATACGTACCCTCATCAGAATTCAATTCTAGATCATGAGATGCTGAGGCCTTCCTTTCACTGACGCCTTTTCGCGAGATTTTGTTTCATGCGCCTTAGTGATCAAGAACGAACCATATCGACGTTTCATTTTCTAATTCTTAAATGCTACTGCAGTATTAGCCTACTCTACCCCCTTACCATATCTTCCTAAGCAGCTCCTTTCTCCTAGCTTTCATTCGAAAATGGAGTCTTATTGAACTCTGCCTCCTTTTTCATGGTAGGAGTTTTTCACTGCCTGTTTACCAGTTCACAGTTAATTTCAAAACATCGCTAACTATTGCCCTAACAGAACACGTTCTGCCTACCCGTTGGAGCGCAGGGCAATAACTGTAAGCCTATATTAATAGCATGCATGTGATGAGAGTGGAAAGACTTGGTGCAAATTATTAATAAATAAATTGTATTTTCAAGTCACAGAGGGTCCCATTACTACGAACTTGGTATCGGGGATCAAACGAACGTGATTTACATATGTCCCCTGCCTTCTTTGTGAGACTTGGATCCACAAGAAAACTTAGATCTTAGCAGATGTGTTCACACTTGCTCTCGAGACTGATAAGATTTTTCCAATAACTTACTGCCTTATCCTTGCTTTCGGACCAGGCTAATTGTAAGCCACACTTGCGCGTCCCAGGTCTCACAACTAGAGTGCATCCCTTTCTGGTTTGAATATGATTTATTTTGCAGTTCACATTTTTTTGAAGTCTTGAAGCCATCTCTTTCTTTTCATTTGTTTTCGTTAGAAGAGATCGCTAATAAGTAACCAAAATTTTTCCCACACTATCCTGTTGTCGCAAGTTGCGTGGGTCTTCCTACCCTCCGTATCTGGTTTTCTTCCTTAAGCCTGTCGGAATGCAGGATGGAATCAGTGCGCTGCATAAACAAGTTCTGCGCTAGGTGTTGCCAAACCCTCTTCTTGTATGGCAGAGTGTTATGAGAAAGCTCATAATTTCATCCTCGGATTATCACGTGTACCCAACTTAGTTATAGCTGATAACAAGCTAAGATGTCTAAAACGCTTTTTCTAAAACACGTAAGACTTTCACTGGCGGACTACAGAATCTACATATACTACCGCTTATCATTGTTGAAGTACTTTCTTCTGCTCCGCGTACTATCTTTTACTACATGAGAGCATTAATAATTAAAAATTCCAAGTAACGATGGTATTCCCACCAGCAAATCAAAGGTTATGGAGAAAGAGTATTTCTGTTTGAAAAAATATTTCACACCACTCCGAAAGATATGGTCTTTCGAGAAGCCGCTCTCTTACTTGTTATTTTTCTATCTTGTAGAACATTAAAACTGAAAACAAATTTTATTTAAGGATTGTTGAGCTTGCCAAGCTCTAGCAGGTGGTAATATGCCACTTAGAAAGTCAATAGACTACTTCTAAGCACTAATCGTAGGCACAGATTGTTACACAGTCTAATAAAGAAATTGTGATCCCAGATTTTAGCAAATAGGCGAGTTTTTGCAATCAGATGGGATAGGTGCAACAAGAATATTACTATCCCTATGGTGACAGGGTTGAGGGCACCCCGATCTTTCTTCTGCGTGCTCAAATACATTGTGCCTTTCCAACTCCGTGTTTCCCGGAGGTTTGTATGAAATACATTTTAGCAACAAGTTATATTCCAGACAACTGTACATTAACCGAATATGTGCATAGGTCAGTGCTTCCGGATGGGCAAGCGTATCTTATCACCGAGCGCATCCGAGTGCATCGTATTCACAGAATGAAAATGTCGCGAGTGCTAGAAAATATGTAAGAAGAAGATTCCATCGTATAAACAAGATGTTTGTTGGCCTAAGCTTCTTGTTCCATCAAGCGCATCTTCTGCTTGTGAGCCAATTCTGAAAGTAAAATACCTTTAACCGAAACCGTCTTCGAGCAATTCTGAATGTACTTATGGGGAATAATTTTTGACAACTATTGAAATTACATACTGGGAAACTTTATGATATTGAAACACAATTAACTTGTTTGGCTAGCTAATGGGCATCTGCCAAAATGGCTCTGCTATGGGGAAAGAAAATGCAGATTTCGCTGACGAAGGGAAATTAGAGAAGTCCGTTAAGTTTGAGCCCATACGCCCAGACATGCCGTAGTGATTAACAAGACTGGTATGCAGAATGAATCTCCGTGAATTCGCAAAAAAATGTGCCTATACCTCTCCATAGGATTGGCGTGTTGTGAATGCGGGACTATTGAGCTCTTCCTTCCAAACGGTTAAATGCATCCAACACGAATGCTCTCTGCTCAGTGGTAAATTTGGCTGCTGGAGTCGTTCGATGTAAACATTTGCTCAGCGTTACTATGCTTTCGATACGTTTTTCAGATGAAACAATAACGGAAACTAACGCAGGAGTAAATATTACGGATTTAAAGGTCTATAAAACAGCCTAAGCTGGGCCATACTTACCCGGACCTCAAATGAACAGTATACAGGCTATCTCAGAAAATCTTAACAGCACTTCTGAAATGCATCGTCGAAAGGACAAGATTACATAAGACACGGGGAAGGGCCACATAAGTAATAAAAATATGGGAAACATTCACGATAAATAGCAGTCTAGCAACTAGTTGAAAAATACTTCTGGTCTTATTGCCTGTGTCCTGACACCGTGCCCAGGCTCGGAAGGAACGAGTGCGTGCAGTACATCCTGTGCAAGTCTACTACCACTAATGCACGCGAATCTCCCCGCCCCTGTGTCTACCCTACAGTCGGGTCGACGGTGAACATGGTCGGAATCGACAGATAATTTATATGCCAAAAGCATACTTGCTTTGAAGGAAAAAATAACATTTTCATGTGGTGTACGGAGGTTGTTTTATTTCCATTAACATTCGAGTTCTTTGGCCCTCCAAATACGCAAAGCACTCTCAACTGCCCCAGTTCGAATGATTTTGTTTAGCCAGTCAAATTACAGTAAACCTATTTAAATGGTGTTCATAATGAGCATATGCAGAAAGGACAATTCTACAAGGAAATTCACTGCTGGCAGTCACTTGTTGGTTGAAGTGGGGTGTCCATATTTCAAAAACGACGCCTGAAACTGCTTTACAGGACTGGTTGGGACGGCGACAATCCTTAAAAACACGCAAAGTGCTATTCAAAGAGGCAAAACATGGGTTAAGCAGGTGTTGGCTAAGTTATTTCGTCAGCCTTTGCACATCCAAAAGCCATGTATGGTAAATGTTTCCTAGGATTGGGGTATGGCGGATGCCGCACTAGGGAGTGCTCATTTTGAACACTTTTATACGTAAGTCACGACGACACCCTCATATGTTGAGGTGTTCATTACTTTCGCAGTCATTATGAACTGAAGTGGTTTAATGGATCCAGTTTCACAGTTCCAGATGCGACCATAAGGCAGATTAAACTTACAAAAGTTGACTTTCATGTGTCCTTATATCCGCAAGTCTTTTTTTGCTGTGAGAATCGCGTATACGCTTACCAACCTCCTGCAGTACAAGGGAATAGCAAAGCCTTCCCTCCGGCCTAATGCATTTGGTCATGCCTAAAGTTCAGAGTGGGAGAGGGGAGGTACGGATTCATGCGCTCACAGCCTATCTCCGACCCTTACCTAAACATTACCAGCCGTTGAATTTTTCACAAGTGGGTCAAATGAATTATTCAAATCTGCCACAATACCCGCCTAATTAACTGTGCCTGACAGTCATCCGGTGGAGTCTAGATTACTTGATTAGGAAATCCTGCTTGGACAATCATTTCAGTTAGTTCATGGAATCCCGGACGAAATGTATTTGGCAAACTCGAAATTCCGTACTTCTACCTTGGTCACGTTAGAATTCGTCTATTTTAGAGTCATCAGATGGCAAGCTTTCCATTGGTAGCTGAGAGCAAATACCCCCAAATGGCACGGGTTCCATTACAGTATAATAAATATCTCCACAGTTTACACGTGGACGCAGGTGTCGCGAAAGGGCTGAGAGTATCCCAGGGAGCGATAATGTCGTTGTTGACGTACAGTCTATTTTGGAGTTTTGTTGCATAACACATATTTTATCAGCTGCTGCTGATTGAGTGATTGACGGAAGACTGCACAGACGTTCAACCCTACAATGCTGACGGTCACACATACCTCGGAATGCTTAATCATGACTGTATGTATCGTCACTATCAATTTGCCATTCCCTGGTGAAAGAGTCAAGCGCCTGCTGATCGTTCAATTGCTCTCTTCTAGCCGGAAAACTGCATTTGAATTCAACCTCAATCGGCAGAACTGCCCAGATGAAGGAGTTTCGATTAGGACGCTGGGATGAACTTCCTCTCGTCGTAGTACCGTAATGTCCGCTTACCTTACTTTCTCCTAAAGCTAATTGCGAATTGTTCTGATGTTTTGACTTTGCTAGTGTACCTGGTGTTATTCCTTGCCGTAAATGTATATCAAATACTGACTAGCGATAGCTTCAGAGGTCTGGTTTTTCTAGGGGTTTTTCAACTTCATCTCAGATAGAGCCTGTCATACTGCGTAAATCAATTAACTAGCAATGTTTTTTTGGCTTTTCGGAGTGTGGGTGTATACAGCAAATCTGAAACGTAAATAAGTTATGTCTTTGTGGATGGACTTTATGTCCTGAAGTAAAATAAAAAAACATCAAACCCTACCATTACTGACACTTTAATCGTCGTGATTTTGTGATTTTGAGCCAGAACACATTGAATGACCTACTGTTTAATAATTAAAATGAGAACTCATGGCTTTGGATCTGCACCAACTTTGAGGAAATGGCTGTTTCGGTTCATGAACATCAATTTGTGATTTTCATAATGTGGTCTCAGAGAGTGCCCATCATTCTGCTTGGCACAGCAGACTGGAAAAAACTTTCGAATGTTACTTCAGTCAAGAAGCCATTATCCGGTTGGCTTTTTAGGCCAGGATATAGTAAACAGAGAGAGAATTCTTATCGCAAAATATTAATTACAATACCAAGCCTAAAGGCAACCCACCGTCAACCCTCGTCCACCTAATATGATGAGAATTTAAAGTAAGTGATGCACCTTACAGAACAAAGGTACGCAAGGATGCTTTCCCTTGTCTTAAACATGTTAACCCTTGCCATTCATGAAAGATAACACAGCTTTGGACTAGTATATGTTCAAGTCTCGTGGAGCCTGTTGGTTCTCTTCAAAGCGCTTTGAAAATTTAGCACACTAATCTTGTACCCCAGCGCATAATTTAATAAGACTAACAAACCTACTGTCCCAGTAAGCACGCATTCCCCTTCATTGAAGATTAAACCCCGTTTTCCTCATTTGCTATAGTTAATACGGAGTTATAATTGCCAGAAGGATGGCAAAGATAAGAGATCTTGGATGATGCTTTTAGGGTGGGAATCAATCGCCGTTACAGGAATAGGAAGAAACTTGCATAACGACCTACATTAGGAACAGAGGTCAATCTTAGCTTAAAATGGACATTCAATAAGTAAGCAATACTTTTAACTTTCAAGGAAAGACTATTGTCGGCCAAGGCAGCCGAAAAAAACAAAACAACGCATATTTGCACTAATTCACTTCAATGCCGACTCCATCAACACACATATTGGCTATGTCGTGGCTTTTTTAATTACCTCAAAAACTGTGCGTTACCTAGGGATAAATCAGTTTAAATTGTGCTTTTCAGGCCAAGACTGTAAGCTGATATTCATAGTTGAGCCAGTTTCTATCAACCATAGCGGGGTTACCGCGTTTAATTCAGTAAACTTCTAACGGGCAGCCAATAGCATAATTTGAGCTGATACAATACACCATAGTGACAGCACAGGCTGCAAGTAAAGTGTATCATATATACGGAGTAATTCGGTTCTCACTATGGTCATTGAAAAGTCTCGGTGTAGATCCTCTGTTTTAGATGATGAGGAGGAGGAGAAGGAAGGGGAGGGAGGGTAAAGGAAGGAAAACGTGGGGTAAGGAAGGGAAAGGAGGGTGTGAGTTAAGGTGTTATTATAAAAGCAAATGTGTGTCTGATGAGAATTTATCGTACTCATAATCCTTGCTCACATATTGGCATTCTTTGGTTGCAATTGTGTACTGATTAAACCTTTTGGGGAGACCAATCAGGTTTCCTTTAGAACTTTTAGCGATTGGCTTCTGCTACGGGTGGACCATTTCGAGCGTCATACTATACCGTATATCGCTTTCCAGAAATAAATAAATAAATTGTATATTTAAGGCCCAGGGCCCCATCATTAAATTAGTACCGTGGTTTAAATAAATACAAAGTGGATAATTGCTGCACTATGTGAGCATCCAGATGAACAGCAGACACTAAAAACTATTTTTCAGAAAAAAATGCTACCATAACTTAAATAAAACTATAGAGATCTTGTAACGGACCGAAATCCCGAACTGTTTTTGTTTTAACCGACCTTGCCTGTTTGGGGACACCTTTGCGAAATTCGGCCCGCCCGCCCAACCGTCTCATGCTCAAACCCCGTACATATAAGTACTTTCCATTTGCATTGCTTCTTTCCTAATTCACCGTTTATTTTTTAAAGATTGTTAAATATTGCTTAAAAATGGCGATCGTTCTGAATCGGATGTGCCCACCATACTACTCATTTCTAATGTTCATATGGCCACTCACCTAGTGCAGCAATCATCCACTTTGTATTTATTCAAACCGCGCTCTTAAGTTTGTAGTGATGTGGGCGTCATTTTTTATTTATTTAACGTATATTTTTCTATTTAATTAAGAACGCATTTCCACTCTCTTAATATGAATATAAAGATAAATTTTAGATTTAAGGCCTAGAGGGCCCCATCATTGCAAACTTAGTATCGTGGTTTCAATAAATACAAATTGGATAATTGCTGCACTATGTGAGTAGCCATATGAACAGCAGAAATGAGTAGTATTGTAGGCATATCCGATTCTGAACGATTTGCCATTTTTAAAACAATAGTCAACAACCTTTGACATATATGGTGAACTAAAAAAGACGCAGTAAAAAAACTCCTAGGGTTCAATCGGAGGCGGAGTTCGGCGAGCCGCCAATTAAAAAAGCTTCACTAAAAATTAATAGCTAGATGCAATGGGATAGTATTGTGATGTTGCTGACAACGAATGAGGGTTCGGAACGCTCCTTGTCGGGTGAAAGATAATACAACAGTCAGATCTTCTGCTTATAAACACCAGCGAAGGTGAGAGAGGATGAAATCATCGTAGACAACATGGGACGAAGAGGGGACAGTAGAGTTCATGAGATTATCATCGAGATGCGACCTTGTTGACTGCATAGTCCACCAATCAAAGAGGCAAAACCATCAGAACCCGCCTTGATCATCAACTAAACATGGAGACCATCGTTAGTGATGCAAAATCGGAGGAAAGTATCAAGGTTATCAAGAGTTGGCGATGCTAGTTTAAAAGTGGGGACGGAAAATTCCACTCATGCTCGACTGAGGCGTCGAATAGCTTTTACGTACTAAGACCTTCTGGCTGCGGTTAGAGGAGTAGGAACCCAGGAAGTCAAGGAGAGGTGGCCAGATGCCGAGGGCTTCCAATTTCACCAAAAGACGTCTCTGCGGTACCTTGTCACAGGCTTTTCTCAGGTCAAAGTAGATAAAAACCACTGACTGCTGCTCATTACGAAGGGAAGTGACGAGGTTAAGAAAAGTTAAGTGATACACTTCGCATGATCTCCCAGGCAGAAAACCTTATTGCAAGTCGCTTAAGAGCTTATTTTCTAGGCAAAAGTCGAGAATATGATAAAAAATAATTTTTTAATGACGGTTTGCTAGAGCCCGTGTTTTGCGAATCTCTCGATAATTATTTACGCCCGAACGAGATCCCGAATTGGAGACAGGAAGAATAATAGAGGTCTTCCATGAGTCAGGTTAGAATTCGTGTGAAAGATAAACTGAGAATATATGGCTTAACAATCGGTTGAAGCTCGGCACTCTCTTAATAACTGAGTTTGGAATACCGTCAGTCCCCGAAGAGTGCGAGTTTTTTAGACGAATTATTTGCTTGCGAATTAGTTCTGAGGATATATCAATAGTGCTGATAATATTTAATGAGGACACTTGAAACGTTGGAACCAGCTCAGATTCCATCGTAAGATTATTTGCAAAGAACGCACTAAACAATTTTGCCTTGTCAGAATCCTCGAAAACTAAGTTCTAAGCTTCATTTAGAAATGGAGGAATTTCATAACCTCATTAAGTGCAGGATCGACGGCGGAACAGTTGAGCAACAGATTTCGCAAAGTTTGGCTCATTGAATGCGCAAGATTCCCTAAGTCTGTCACGTGCAAGACTAATATTAAAGGCTTATTCAAAATTCTCTACGATCCTTAGATGTACAAATAACGAACTAGTATATTGATCTTTTAACTGCTTCCTCAATTTCTTAAGTCTTTGTAAAAGAAAGTGATGAACGGTGGATTCCGATACGTAGGGCTTGACAATTTTGGTTGGCACAAATTCCAGGCTAATATTTCAAACGACTGACATGAAGTCACAAAGACTGGCTGCGTCGTTCATGGAGGAGAGATGCTGCCAGTCCAATGAGTTCAAAATTTTATTAATTAAGCTCATATCTGAGAGGTCAAAAGCATGATAGGTACGAACATGGCTAGCCTTTTTCGATGAGACAATCGGTAAGCAACAGTGAATTAATGTATGGTTACTTTGGAAGAGGCCCTGCTTAAAATCAACGAAGAGGGAAGCAATGTCTTTTGTGAAAATCAGGTCTTAAATAACCTTGTCTCTCGTTGAAGAACGGACAAGCTGGGAGCAATTAGAAAAATTAATAGTATCGAGGAAAGGCTGAAATCTGGGTGGACAAAAGTTTAAATCCAGTCAATTTCAGGAAAATTAAAATCTCAAGCGATTATATAATGTTCAAATTGGACTCCGAAACCAATTTAAATTTCACGAAGTTTTGCATCATCATCGGATGAAGAATTAGGCAGGTTGTAAATATATCCGAGAATCACCTTTGCCGGGGCGATAGGATAATGGATCCGAAGCAGTAATTACCAGAGGATGACGTTAAATCTAGATCAAACGGGAAGTGCTTAAATGAAGCTTAAATATTGAGAAGACAACCACCACCACGCTTTCTAATGCGGTCTTGACGGTTGGGATAATACTGGCCTATGACAAGCAAATAGTCGGAAATTAAGGGATGTATCCGAGATTCAGTTACACATAAGACATCGGGCGTTAACTCGAAAGCAATGGCTCTCAGTCGGGCCAGCTTATTTAAAACAGATCTAGCATTAAGCAATATGATATCTAGCGTAGTTCGAGTATCCAAACTAGGGTCATCGTTATTTATATTAAAATTTGTAGGTGGGTAATTAAGTGGGAAGTTGTTCTGGTTTTGAGAGAAACTGCCAACTTCAACAGAAATATTGGTGTTAGGAACGGCAGTAGCAAAAGGCTGAGAGGGATATCTAAAAGGTATAGGAAAAAAACTTGTAGGTATCGAAAAACGATAGGGGTTAAGACTAGGATATGCCTGTTAGTAGTTAAAACAGAAAGGCGGGAAGTAAGATGGAATATAGAGGTTGGTGTGAGACTGCAAGCAGCTATAAGAATTAAGTGCTGGAAAATCGGGTATTGTATATCGGTTGACATGCTTAGGGTTATTTGCCTGTTGGAGAGGCTTGGCAAGTTTTGGAGAAAGCAGTATGCGATTACTTAGAACTGCGCTACCTTGCTTTTCGGTCTAGGTTTGGATTTACGTCCTTAGGACAACCTGATTAAAGTTATATAGTTTGGAATATAATATGACCCGTGGGGTTAGGAGACGAGCTTGGTTGTGGAGGGTTAAATTAGTTGTATTTAAAATGCTAAGGAACAATAGAGTTTTAAAGCTTTTACAACGTAAGGAATGGTAGCATGACGACTGAAACACGGCCGACCTACGTCATTTGACGACTTTAGACCAATAAATACACTACCAGCAGTCTCGAAGATCTTCGAGTCCTTGATCAAAGAAAAGATGATGTGTCACCTAAGAGAAAATAACCTACTTAATGCGGCTCAGCATGGTTTTCTCGAAAAAGGTCTTGTGACACTTGCCAGCTCTCTTTCTTCGATCATGTGCTACAATCTAGAGACAGCGGTTTTTGCAATTTACACCGTTTACTTCGATTTCACTAAGGCTTTTGATCGTGTTGACCATGATCTCCTACTGCTGAAACTTGCCTCCTTCGGCATAGGTAACAAGCTTCTGAACTTAATATTTTCCTATTTGAATGCTCCGCGCACAACGGGTTAAAATTTCTGATGTTATCTCTAACCCCACGCATGTGAGGAGCGGAGTTATTCAGGGCAGCGTGCTCGGCCCGCTTCTATTTTGCCTCTTTGTCAACGATGTTCCTGATTGTTTTCAGTATGGTAGGCCCTTTCTGTACGCTGACGATTTAAAAGTTGCCTATCGATATAAACCGATTGATCGCAACATCGTGCTTGAGCTCTTAAAAACGGATCTTCAGGTCTTCGCTCAGTGGTGTCGCACATGGCGCCTCTCACTTTCTTGGCAAAAGTGCTCCGTTATGGTTATTGGCGACAACCATCAGCCCCACCTAAGCATAGACGGTCACGATCGAAACGTGCCCGGAGTTATAAAGGATCTGGGCATATCATACTCTAGTAGTCTTAATCTGTCAGAGCACCGCGCCCTGATTGTCTCGAAAGCACGCCAAACTACTGGGTTTATTCTCAGAAATTTCAAAACCGTCAAAATTAGAATCAGTCTCTATAAAATGTATGTCAGGCCTAGTCTGGAATATTGCTCGTTTCTATGTAGTCTTATGCACGCTAGTGAACGAAAGAAGATAGAATCAGTTCAGCACTTCTTTACAAACAGAGTTTTCTATTCAGATCACCGAAACCTGTCCTATCACCAACGCTGTGAGCTTACAAGCCGTGACACGCTGTGGCTTCGCAGATTACAGAAGGGGCTTTTTTACTGTTTAAACTACTAAACAGTCGTGCATTTAACCCCCTTATATCTCTGAGGCACCTCGACCACTCTCGGCGCACCAGTCATCGAGATGTATTTTTATTTCTTCCTTTGGCACGCACAGTTAGATACCGACGGTTTTTTTTTTCGGTAAACGCTAAAGCAATCTGGAATAAGCTACCTAGAAGTATCAAAATTCAGCAAAGCTATCCCTTGTTTACGCGAACTGTCACTAGTTTTCTACATTCAGGACACCTTCCAAAACTTTTGGGTGCTGACTCTGTTGAAGCTCTCTTCGGTTCTGATGGCTTTCATGGACTCTGAATCCTGTGCCAGTCTTCATGCTGAGGGCAATATTACTGGCTCTGCAGACCTCAATCGGCTTATTTCTCAGTCGACAGCGAATAGCCGCTCGCCGAAATACCTGCTGGTGCAGAATATCGGATCCGTAACACTGAATGGAGAGGTTCTTCACCGGTTACCTGTGTTAACGCTTCCCTTTCCAGAACTTTAATTACTCAATAAGCTGCAGTTTTTTCTCCTGAAAACACCTGAAACAACGATCAGGAGTTTTTTTCACTGTCAGCTTGACCCTCTACTGTATATTTTTTTGACCTTACCTGTAAACTGGCAATAAATAAATAAAATAAAATCTGATTGTTCCATATTCAATACCATTGTCTTTTTCATGGTTTCCCACACAAAAGTTAAGACAAAATATTCTCTTTTTATTCATTCGACTTGTACCTGTTTTTTCTTTAAGAAAACCATTTAAAGGGCAAGCACGTGCTGTTGGCAACTTCTCATCAGGCCATTACATTTATTTGGAAAATAGGAACGTGGTAAATGTAGAAAATACGTAATAAATTATTTTCGTTTGTTCATATAAGTGTTGTGTGTAAGATGTTCGAAAAGGGGAACGGTAATAGTAAACACTTTGTCAGGCGACAGTGGGCGGTGGATAGAAATGCTCCAATGGAAGAAGAGGAAAAAAATGGCGCGGGGAGTGCATACAGTAAAGCCACCCTCGGCCATGCTTAGTGCGAAGCTTGTAAGAGTTCGTTTTGTGTGGACGAGACCGGCTTCATCAACCTGATTGCAGTCATTTCTGCTGCTAGTAGACGCTGACTCAGTGGCTTGTACACAAAAAGCTTCCCGGATATCAACGCTATGTCTGTAGCCAATAAAATGTGTAAGAATGGCTCCGTTTATGCTCTAACGGTCCCGTTTCTGAGCCGCGACCGAAGGTATTCACTCCTTCGTTTGGATAGGTGCTGACTCATGCGACCAATATAGCCTATTCCTCAGGAACAAGTAAATGAGTATATGCACATGGAGGTGAACTGAACTTGCAACCTATCCATACCTTCGCCGTGTAAAATAGTTTTGGTTGAGAATTATATGCAAAATCTCGCTCCTGGGAATGTTCGTGAAATAGCTTTGTCAAAGCGGCTTCTGAGATATTCAGTAGCCACATCCCCTGGAAAGGGTACATTGAGGAATAGAGTTTTCGTTCCTACAGCGTGGTAATTTTAACTGGTAATTTGGCAAGATACTTTGTAATTAATCGTTCAGGGTACCCGCACTCCTCAAAGTAGGTTCTGGATCTTCCAGAGCACCTCCCTGATATTGTCTATTGAGCAATTTTTCTAACCCGTTGCAACAAGCAACGGACTAGATTGCGTTTATGTTGAAGGTGTATGATAAAACCAAAGCTCTTATAATTCTCAAACCAGGGTTTCATTTAATAGGCGCTCCTTCGGACGCTACCGTCAGATCTTCTGCTCAGTAGGACGTCTAAGAAAGGGAGCGAATCTGCCATTTCCACCTCCAAAGTGAATTTTATCGATGGATGTTTTTGGTTCACAGCATTTAAGAAGGTGTCTTTATCGGTTTCTCGTGTGGCAATTGCTAGTATGTCGTCAATGTACCAGCCGTAGTGTTGTAGCTGATTGATCTGATAGTTCAGCTGAAATTTCTCCAGGTTGTCCATGAAGACATCGAACAAATGAGATCCATAAGGCGAGCCCATAGCAACGCCATATATTTGTTTGTATAGATGGTTGTAAAAAAGAATTTAAATAGTAAGTTGCAATTTAATATTAATTTTGCGGGGCATTTGTCGGTATTCCTGTTCCATGCTCACCGGTTCAAAGAAATTCGCAGATATAATCGACTGTCTCGGTGACCGGAATGTTTGCAAAAAGTGATGAGACATCCAAAGAGAACATTTTAAGACCCTTTATTCATGCACGAATTAGAAGGTATCTCGGTAGCTACGTGGTGTTAACTGCTTGTGCACAGGCTTAAGTTTCTCTGCTAACAACTTTGCTATTGCATGATAAGTACTTTTTCGTATGTCAAAAATCGGACGAAGTGGCAGACTTTCCTCGCGGAGCTTCTGTAGACCCAACAGCCGAGGGATGTTTGTGTCTAATGGCCTGAGACTTTCGAGGTCACGGTCGCGTAGGACGGTATGGACGGCATTTGCGTTAAGTCGTGCATTGTGGTGAGTTCATTCTGAGCTCGACATTGTATTTGAAGCTAAATTTTAACCTGTTTGCGCTATGTAGTATGCTGTGGCCATATTCCGTGGTTAAATTGCCTACATTCCCCATAGGGCGATTTATCACGTCGGTTATTAATATAAAAGCGAACTTCAATCTACTAAATACCCTGTCCCGTATCCTTCATTTACAAGATGCTCGTCAGGTATTTGTTTTATTTAGTATCGTCGAAAATTGCTTTGCTATCCGTTGTTGCTACTTTTTTTGACGCTTTAGAAATCTTAAGTGTCATGTTGGCCTCTGAAGCCTTTTTACTCTTACTTTTAATTCACTAATAGATTTCTGAGACGCGGGGAGATCGGTCGTGCTTGGTGTTTGACGGTTGTCTTGTTTCTTCTGCGTCCTGGTGTTACGATTTTTTGGGCAAATGGAAGACTCCCATGAGACAAAAAAGTTCTGTTATACTCGCAAACAGTTAATCACTGTTCGGGATAGTGAATTGGTAAAAGAAAATTCGGATCGTTTTAAGGTAACTTCCGTTTGTGCACGGGCGTCTATCGTAATCTTTCAAATTAACTTTCGTCAACTTACCCGTTTTCTACAGAGTTGCATAAAGTACCTTCGGTAATAGATCCCAACTGTATTAATACGAATAAATTCTCTGAGTTAGCCGATTACGCCCCTCAAGTTTATTTTAACAGATAGCTTCCTGATTAGCTAAGAAACGAAGGTACGCTATTTTAGGATTCCAACACCTAGTATGCAATCGGAGATCACATTAACCTTATGAGTCTTTACCGTATCATGAATGTTAAATTTATGTAGACGCTCGAGTCAGTTGGTTGTCTTTTTACCGCCTTTAATTTTTCTTAAATTTCTACCTTTTTTTCCATCTACCATCAACATCTTGCTAATGACGAGTGTTTTATCGTTATTACTAGTAATAGATACGTGGCCTACTCATATTGTTCTTATGCACCCAGATAAGGGAGTCGATCATTTCGAAAAATCTTCCTTCTCGAGGTCGTCGAAAACGTAAGTTTTTTTCCATCTATCCACATTTTGCAGCCATTCCTTTGAGAACCCAGGATGGACAAGGTGACACTCCAACTGCAACCTCTGAGTAAGTGCTTAATTCCTTGCTTCTAGTACTTGATGCATCATTGATTACTAAAGAAAGGTCCTTGCGTCAGTTTTTGGCGTGTTATTGTATTTAACTTTACACTGCTTTACACGGTTTTTAATATAAACTGAGCACCGTATCTTCGGACCATATAGAGCAGCCAACCAGTTTGCCTAGCCGAATTTTCATGCATGTTTTTTTACTCTCATTCTAGTTCCACGATCCCCGGTTAAATAAACAAGGATCTTACTTTCATACCCTACCTTTAGCGAAATGTGACTTGGTCGAACACTTCCACATAATGTTATGTTCACATGAGCAGTCAGGTTATTCTTCTCTCAGTTGCTGGTTTTAGTGCTTTTACGAAGTCCGCATACCAGGGCGCTGTTTTCCCCAGGTTTGCAGCACGCCAATTGGTTGCTGTCTCCCGATATGTACTCTATTTTTAAAAGACTAACAGCCAGTAAAAGCCCATCTCAGCGAATAAACCATATCCGTTATTGTGCCGCAAATATACATTCGGACAACAAAGATGACTTTCAAACGTCATCAGCTTGAACTAGCATCATGTGAAATTTCATTGTTTTTTTTGGCGTTTATATTAGCATAAAGCATTTATTGTATAATTTTTCTTAACGACAGCGCTCCTTTAACTTCCCTTTTCGTGACTATTTCAGTCGTCTTTGAAGAGAAATGTTGCTACCCCTAGCTTCTAAATATATTCGCTTCTCAGATCCGTTGCCATTTCAGCACATGAGCATGAGTTGTCTGGTAAATTTTCTTCATCGATTGCTGCCTATAACTGTACAATTCAACTAAAAGAAAAGTTTTGACTGTATACTGGATTGCCGCACGTAATGCTCCGGTTATATGCTCAAGAACCACAGAGAATCACCACATTATGCCGCAACTTTCATTGGTTTTCTTGGTACGAGGTAAAGAGAGCAGGGTAGTAGAATATTAACCACAAAGACCAGGGAGATTGGAATGACCATTCCTGACTTATTAGCCATCATCAGCCAGCCATACCCAACCCCAGATATTCCGCACCCCGAGAATCGGGCCCGCTACCTGTTGATCAGAAGCGTGACTCTCTAACCATTGAACGGTTATGTTCTGCTGCTTAAACTACTAGCCACTGTGCGACTGCTGGCGGGGTTCGAGAGTTAACCCCAAAGCAGAACGGGACGAGTGAGTCCCGTAACCAGTTTGTGAGCGCATATCCACCAAAGAACAGGTTAACTATAACTCTTGTAAGACGTCACTCAACTACAAGCGTTCTCAGTCACAAATCTGCATGACTGCTTGAGTTACTGTTGACGGGAGTTTGAAAACATTGGTAGACGAGAAAAATGCTGTCTGTTTTTATGCGTTTTCTTGTTTTCTTTGACGGCAAGATTTTTATGTTTTATTTCCATGATCGTATCTTTGCGCTAGTTAACACGTTTTAGTTGTGATCTATATGCCAAATTTCTAATACCAATTTGTTTAAAAGCGTTATTAACCGCTCCGCAAACTCCTTGCGACCATACTGCCACTTTTTATAACACGTTTTATGTTTTCTGTATTTTTAAGTACGCCGTCTGTCGATCAATCCCTATCATTTGCAAGTCTTAAACTGGAACAGATTAGATTGATTTGCCTACGAACTAGAAAATATTCGCTTCATTCGTACCCATAAATAATCCGATTTTATCGCTTAACCTACACTTAATTTCAACAGGTCTGAATCACTGGCGTTACCGGTTGACACAAGTGAGAATAAGGATAACTGGCGAAGAGCTGCCGCAGCCCCTGTATCATGTTTGCCGTCTGGTCACACAGAGTCAAGCGAATACGTCGCACCTTCGAGCACTCGTCATAATAGTGGCAGCTCAGGAACTGAAGAGACCATTGTGCGTCCCGGTGGAAAGGAGGTAGATTGGACTTTGGGTTGCGGAAAATGGAGACACAGGTCTAAAAGCGGTTCTGAACGTGGAAGCAGAGTAAGTCAGACATATTTCATTCCGCTTCACTCTTCCCTGACACATAACAAGCAATTTGATAGTATTATCTGCACACTGTTAAGGAGTCCGGGTTCAAAATATCATAGCATATCATAGACCGTCCAAGCGGATTTTGAAATGTTTAAATCAGCTTTTGTACCTATTGACAACACATAAAAGTTAATTTTCATCAAACTTCTCTGATCGAAGGAGAGGGTAATAAACAGAATCGTCTGTGACTCGCACTAGAGTTGCTACAGACCATTGTATCGGACCTTCAGTTAACCATTCTGTCGGGATTGATGATCTCGTTGAAGTTTTAAGCGTTTAATTTACCCAGACGTTCACTAATACTATGCCCCGCACTTGCCCGAGCTTCAGAACTTGCTAAAGTCCTTATGACGACACTGTTGTTGCTTTGTGATGGCCCTTGGAACCCCCGCTTTTCTCTTTAAACAGCCCATATTTGGGGGAATTCGTGGCCGTGGACGCGGTGACATTTCTGATGGAATCCCCTTTACTGGTGGCCGTGGACGGGGCTTTGTTCGACGCCCGTACCAGCCGCACAATGTCCGTGGCAAGGGCTTCAAGCCTCATAATGGCTATCATCAGGTAAGATGACATACATAAGTGGTCCCTAGTTGTTACGTTGTCATAGACAATTAAGTTTACTTCGATAATGGATAGTGCCTGGTTAACACCGCTCCTACTGATCCAGTCAAAGTATTTTCAAGACTCAGTTTCTTCGTGAGAATGATTACTTATCACTAATAGAATGGAGTTCAGAACCTTGGAAAGGTAACTTCAACCCAATATTACTTCCGACCCTTCATAGCCGATTTTACCGTTGTCTTTCGGAGTCGGCGGAAGAAATAATCACTATGGCACCTGGCTCGAGCCGTCTGAGCAGACAACTGCAGGGTTCTGCTAATCCGGTCACTACGGCGTCGCTGGGTATATTCAATAATTTTCCCAGCTGTCACATAGACTAATGTTTTCAGTGATGACCACTCGCTACTGCCTTCTACGTCTACTCGGTCGTAAAACAGGATCGGATTTCTCTGCTCAGGGCCTCGACAGTGCTGGGTTGCCAGATTTTGGCAACATCAAGGCGTCTAGTAAGTGGCATTTTTGAGTGCAGATGAGAGGTGAATTTTCAAAGGTATGCAAACTGGAACATGGTCAGACCCATGAGCGTTGCCACTTCCGGCACCACGCAGCGATCTGCTATCCTGAACCCAGCTGCGGAACCTTGAGCTGACTAGAATGTCGTTAATCTGACTAACCGTTTGGCCTTCGCCTGAATACCAGGTCAACAGATGTTTGTTATGACGTTGGAAGCACGTGTTCGTGACAAACAGTCGGTTCTGATCAGCAAAGTTAAGCAATCTCTCACCATTTTCACATCGAGAACCACGCCCAAAACGGCCAATAAAAAGACTGTGGAGTCACCAGGTCCTGTCTGGCCATTCCAGCCCCCGGTAACAACCAGCAGATCACGACGAGGGAATCCTTAAACTAATGCTTGCAGCTGCGAGTAAAACATCTCCTTGTTGCGATGTGTGGCAGAGAAAGTTGGTCCGTAAACGGAAACGATAGAGATGTTTTTGAAGTAACCCTTCAGTCGCACGTAGGCCATCTGTTCATAGACTGGTTCCCAAGCAAGCCGTGCATGGTTTGCTTGTTGCGAGAGGGGGGATCGCCACACCATGTCTACCAGAGGGGTCGCGTGGACTGCTGTGGTTCTGGGTGAATTGTGAGTTGGCTCACGTGATATTTATTTCCCGAGCGCCTGAGTCAGGGATTTGGGCTTTCGACAGTCATTAGACATCTACGTTGTACTGATAAAGGCTACGCGCCATAAGACTTTGAGTACCAGCGTCCAGGAACGTTTGTACATTCCAGCATTCAGTACCACGCGTCCGATTACGATTAAGTAGTCTAGCTAGCATACTATGCGCCCGCACCACTGGACTAGGGTTGTGGAACTCGTTTGTTCCCGCGGATGCCGTTTCATGGATCGTAGTACTATAATCTGAATATTTTAACGAGATTTCTTTGGAATTGTGAGTTCGGGTGGGTCCCCAATAGCCGCTCGGATTGTTTGTTTGAGTTTGTCTCTTCCAGCGCTTTGGCTCAAGAGCCTACCCACAAGGCAGCGAAGGCAAGCGAACTTATTTAATGGTGGGTTCACGGTCGTCATCTCATTGGGCTTTGCGGCTTTTTTAAAAAGGCTTTTGGCGTGCCAGACCTTTGACCGGCACCCTGGTAGCACCGTCGCTGGTGATCGGTAAATGCTTATTCGTCAGACCGGAGAATCTGCTTATTTAGCAGCTAACCTTCTCTGAAGTTCGTTCCACTATCCGCCACCTGTGGCCACACGGTGTAGCTAGCAGCTAGGCTTGTGCTTGACCGCTTTGAATCTGAGCCTTTCAGAAGTTGAGGTCGGAGTAAAAAGCAAGGGTTAAGATATTTCGATTCGCCTGTGTGCTCCCCTTACAGTCTCTCATGTCTAGGCCATGTTCCGCCTGTATTTCTGTATCAAACCTAGCGTCTTACTGCGCGTTCTGGCTGACACTGGATGAAGAGTGCAGTGAAGTTACTGGCCATATCTTGATACGTTGCATAGAGAACTGTCCGTCATTATGTAGAAAAAGTCATGCTCAGGGTTCATGAATTATGTCAGAACATGGGTGTGAAGTGACAGTGTTGCGATAAGAGGCGTACTCACGATTGCCATTTTTTACTTCCAGCCAGAACGGTCCATCCTTGCCCTTTTCTTCCCAAATGTTTACTTTTAATATTCCTCTGTGAAAGCTTATTTTGTACCTCAAAGCTCATGAGATACGGACTGAAGTCTTCACAAATGCACTCAAATAGACAATATTTCTTTTTCGTAGTTTTGCTGCTGTCTAGCATGTAATTGAATGTCACGTTACTTTATCTCATTCTGCCTATACTACAAGTCGCCCTGCGACTTCCTGCCGGCCCCTAGATCGAACCCAAAGCACAACGCTGTGAGCATGTCTCGTAACCCCATAGGTGGACGCACTTCAAACGTATTTTATATTCCCGACCGAAATGGGTAGAATAACCAGTCTGTGGCTCAATGTGTAGAGCGTTTGACTTCATTGACCGAAGATTCTGGGTTCGTGTCCCAGGTGCGCTAAACCTGGACTTGGTCGTGATAGGCTGATGACGGCCAAAAGCTAGAAATGACCATTTCTGTCTGTAGTCTTTGTTTATAATCTGATTCTGTCTATAGTGCTGTCAGATACGCGACTGTCTGCGTGGCTGGCGATCGGGCCTCAAAGCACAACAAGCCGAGCATATCACGCAACCCGATCAACGAATGCACTTCAAGTGTATACGATAATTCTCCTACAAAGATTCATTCGATAGGTGTGCCCCCCACAACACGGGGGTCCAGATCAGGGTACAACAGGCGTTATTGGGAATGAACACTCCAGGTGCTGGCTCGCGCCGCGCCAGCTACCTGCGCCCTATCCCGCCTCTGGTCTTCTTGCCTCTGTCATGACATTGGGCTTAGGAGGGTGTGGGAAGAGAGAGAGAGTTTGATAGCTGCTGCAAAATTGAAACTAATTTACGCGAAAGTTACCGTCCTTGTGTCCACCCTGTTGTAGGGCAGACGATGGAAGTCATCAGTAACGGCAGTTGAAATGTCACATTCCCACCAAATTTTGCAAAAAAGTACGTTTTAATCGCCAATTCAGCTTGGTAAAAAGGAACTGTTTCGGTTTTATGTGTCTTATACTTCATGCTTATTGTGAAACAACCTAAAGTTTCCAAACTACTTGTCGTGTGCTTTCTGTAAGTTCATCTATGTAACTCTTGGTGCCGTTTATCGAGGGTTTCCTTTTGCTCATAAAGTATTACAATGACTGTGGACCACGGTATCGACTTTGCAAGCGACATGCATGAGCATACTACATAACATTACAAGATTACTTGTGCCCTTTTTAAAGCCTGAACTGCTCCCCTTTAAGAACAAAAGTTGAAGATTCAACGTGCAACTTCAACAGAACTAAAAGGTTTTTTAGTCAAAGCCGATGTCTTACCGCATGCTACTCGCTATTGTAACCTCTCTTAAGTGATCTTTTATACTTTGGAGCTTATTCAAGGATTTTAGTCCATGCTTTGCGAATGTCATCTTGTACTGCATGTAAGACTCCACCTGCGAAGTTGCTTAAATGTCTCCGCTTCCTTTCGTATCTCATTTAAGCCTGAGTCAATGGACGACTTCTGGCACGAAGGCGACTGGAAGCACAGCGCGCCTGTAGGACCTCCGTTCTTTGTGCATCATGCCCAACGACCTGGCGTTTTCGATGATGTCTCTTTGCATCCCTTGCCACCCTCTCAACCTCAAACAACCGCTCATGAGGTAAGTTTCGGTTTTAGCTTTTTCAGCGCCAGCCACTAAGGAACAAACCCGAAGAGCAGCTATTTAGCGGATATCCAATTAGAAGCATTCTCATGGATTGCCGATTGCATATTGCTACGTTGCCTCTTGTGCTCTATGCACAGCCAGTTTGTTAACAAAAGGTAGGACGTTCACTGCGTGACAAGCAGTAGAAGCGCAGACCACCGTTACTTTTAGCGTTTGGTTTCTTAAGGACGAATTTTCCACTTAGTCTTATCAAGATGTTTGCGTTGCGATTTTCACCTGGCCTTACTAATACGTTGAAGAACTTTCAAAATACGTCGAGAAAAAAGTAGCTGCACTGGATAACTTGCCTTTTTAGCTATCAGTGGCAGTTCATGCTACTGCGAATGCAGAAATCGGGTTATTACTTTTTCATCATCCGTCCTTTGTTTACCGCAGCTGATTTACCCGCACCTTGATGTGCACTTAATAATAATAATAATAATAAATTGTATACTTAAGGCCCAGAGGGCCACATCATTACAAACTTAGTATCGTGGTTTAAATAAATACAAAGTGGATAATTGCTGCACTATGTGAGCATCCATATGAACAGCAGAAATGAGTAGTATGGTACGCATATCCGATTCAGAACGATTTGCCATTTTAAAACAAAAGTCAACAATCTTCGGCATATACGGTGAACTGGAAAAGAAGCAGTAAAAAAAACTCCTACGGTTAAATCGGAGGCGGAGTTCGGCGAGCCGCCGATTTAAAAAAAAACTAGGAGAAAAAAACTGTTTCACTAAAAAATTAATAGCTAAATGCAATGGGATAGTATTGATATGTTGCTGAAAACGTATGAGGGTTCGGAACGATCCTTGTCGGGTGAGAGATAATACTGCAGTCAGAGCTACTGTTTATAAAAACCAGTGGAGGTGAGAGAGGAGGAACTCCTCGTAGACAACAGGGTCGAAACGAAGAGGGGATAGTAGAGGTCACGAGATCATCATCGAGATGCGACCTTGCTGACTGCAAAGATAAAAGACTTCTTTGCTTTTGTGTACTGAAAACAGCTTTCGATTGATTCTGCGTGGAAAAGTCCTGGCAATGTAGGGCGGACGTACGCAGGTGTGCATTATGCTAAAATAGCATTCCGTGTTTGGGCATATTCTCGGAAGCCCGAATTTGCGGAGCTTTGGAACATGTGTGGTTCAATCAAGATCTAACTTACAAATGAAAATTTTTTAAAAATATGCTGGTCTTATAGTTTGAGAAGATCTATTCCTCAAAATGAGACCATCTCCGGGGCAAAGGAACATTTGAATGTGTGCACCGTTTTCAGTATGGACACCGTGGGGATAATGCGCTTAATTCGCTGGAGTTATCAGCGTCCATATATCTGCCTACGCCTTGTTCAATGAACTTCCAACGTACTCATTTCGGCGTTATCGACTGATCGCGAAACTTCTGCATGATGCATTGCACTTCAGTCTTCGGATGGTTTAGTTATTTTCGTCGAATGTTTTGAGGGCTTCCCATCTTTGGCCGGATAATATGCTAGTATATTTGCTGCAAATGTGATGTTTCCTATACTCATCGCCTGTGGGCCTCATACACTGATTGGCCCCGTTCACCGTTTCGTGGCAGTATCGTACCTAGAAAATAAGCAAATGGACCTTTATCGGTCGCCTTTTCATAGAAATGTATTGCTCTTGGGTCGCCAATCTTCATCTTGGCGTGTTATTTGCTTTTCTGCACCGCGGATACGGCTGCAACGGTTGCTCCTTCTCGCTCCTACAAATTCTAACCATAAGTCGACGCTTTTTACGTGCGGGCTACCTTCTTTATTAGAGGTTGAACATTTCAATCCCTTTCACCAGATAAGGAAGCTAGTTTACTTTCCATAGTCAAATAGGTCAATGCACACCCGTTCAAGTGTTATAAATTGCCACTATATCTCCTACAAGGACAGGTGGAGGGGGCGCCGTTTAGAAATACAGTTTTGTCTTTGCCAATCAGATTCTCAGGTATTTGGGTGTGTCCTCGCATTCAAAACTCTGCCATATTAGTTAAGCATCATCTCCGCTAGGAAGCAACAAACAGACGGCCTTGCGTTGCTTGTCAGATGACCCAACGCTCGCTCACTTCTCCGCATAGCGAGTTCCGTGATCTGGATGCACTCAGAGGGTGCAGGTACCACCACACTAACTAGATTATGTGCCTGTCACGCACTATCACTGGTCCAGGCGCTAGCAGTTACGTTTGCATATAACACCATACATACATTCACAAAAACCCACAACTTTCATGGCCGAGACTATTGATGGTGTATAAACTTAACCAGTTTGGACTGAAAAGAGGCTCCTGTCCAGTGCGCGACTGTGGTACTTCGCTTTACTCGAATAAATTTGAACAGAGTATGATTATTTTACTGTGTATTTAGATTTTTGTGAGTGGGAAATGCAGTGGCAGTCTGACCACTATGGTTAGAAATTAGCATTTAACGTCCTTTGTTTTCCTGTAAGCACCCACTCATGGTTTTTGAGCTAAATTCAGAATGTAGCATGCCAGCATAATTCGTATGCGGCGTCGAACCCGCGGGCGACTGTCCTTTTTAACTCGCTCATCCAAAGGCAATGAAAAAGCTCCCCTACATGTGTCTCACCTATCAATATCTTATACGTTAGTTTCTATTAATTGCCAAACAGAACCCAGTTGCTTCTTGCCTGGTTTTTGTTCCGCAAGGTGGAGGCAATACTTTCGGCAGACTCTTTTCTCATTTATTTCACATGAAGTTCGTATTGAGTAGATGCCCAGGTAACCTCCGACAGGGTTATAGTAAAATAGCTTTTAATTAGGACAGTGTTATCATTCTGAGCATGTTGATTTACCGACCATTTTGCCTACCTTTTACTTCTCCGGTTAGAACTTTGTCTGTTTCTGCAATGCATCCTTATCTCAGCAATGACGATGCCGTTCCTCTGTACCTCCTGGCAGCTAACTTTTTTTGTCAAAACTGTTTACAAAGTTGCCACGTTGCTCAAAAATAGTCCATTAGGATGCTTATACCGGCATGGTTATCATGTTAACCTGTCAACTGAAGAAGATGGGGGGTGATCCGAATTAGTTTACACATAAATTTGACGGCTGTTTCTGAACCAATGGGCACCTGACCGCGTGAGACAACAAACAAAGTCATACGAATTATTTGGTAATCTTCTTTCCGCAAAGCTTCTAAGTGTCTCATCTTACATCAAAGATTTTCAAAATTTCCGAACATTTTTAATTTTAATGCCATATAGAAAACTATGTTATAGATTTTACCTTTACGTGCCTACAGGACTATTATGTTCCTCTCAAAACCTTAAATTCCTTTGCAGTTTTCTGCACGGTTTATTAGCTCTTACAACAGCGGAGCGCACGTAGTGTGGTTCCCATTTTTCCAACCTTTACCTTGTACACCGATTAAAGGAGACTTCTGATTATACTTTTATAAGCGCTTTCTGCGGTCGCCCATAGCCGTTTTCAGCTGCTAAACTGGTCCATTTTTAGCTTTCTTACGTTTTCGGACCTTTCATTCTGCTTTCCATATGCACATACCAGCCAGTACCATCATTACATCCTACTTAGAATTAGTGTTAATCTGCTGAAAAAGTAGCGACTTGTCGGCTAAATCAAGTAACCCGTAAGGCATCTGATGGAAAATATGCTGCTGTCACTGTTCAGTTAATCTAGCGTATGTACCTTTGCTTAATTGCCGCCTATGTTACGGTAATGCCAAAAACGCATCAACGTCCGATACAATTCAACCGCCTTAGCCCACCGAGCGTACGCCATACTCCTCCCTCTTTGCTTCGATCTAACAGCAAGTAATACAGCTCTGCAAATGATGATACCCTTAGAGGAAGTACCCCCAGCTGTTGAGCCGCGTCCTTCCATTTGTAAGATAATTCGAAACAACGTTCGCCTCAACTCTGTAGATCCTGTTTCCTGTCACACCAGGCTGGCTTATTTGCGCTTTCTACGTCCTTTTCAACATTTAGTTCAGTGCAGATCCGGGTGGCCACGCATCTGTGTCTGCACCCACACTTTCTTGGTTGACCCCCAGAATGTCCGCTGTCTCAGTGGTCATCCCACCACCTTGGTCTCCGCGTGACCTCCTTTCTCATGCCTTTGATTAATTTCCATTAAATTATAAACAACCGCATGTCTAATTTGCGCCCAGTAAAACCCTGGAACGGTTATAACTAAGGGTATGCTCATGGTTTCCTACTTGTTGACCCCAAAAATGTCCGCTGCTTCAACGGTTATCCCACCGTCGGGACCTCCACGTAACCTCGTGGCGTCTAAAAGCCTTTGGGTTTTGCAAAATTTGCCGTTCTAATGCGTTTAATTGCTATCATTAAAATTAAGGCAACTGGATTTATAATTTGCATCAGGGAAAACCCTAGAAAGTTTCTGACTAGGGGGTCGGTGGTCGTCGTGGCTCTCACCGCAGATCACTAAAAACTTAAGTAGGCGTGAATAATTACAATCCGATTTAAAGCATAATCTCAGATTGGAGTATGAAGACTTCTTCAACATCCTTGGTGACATCTGATTCCTGGGAGCAATGTAACCTTGAACTTATTCGCCGCAAGTAGTATGTACACTGGGTTTGATGAACATTTCGCATTTGATCTTCACAAATTTCACAGGAAAGTCGGCAGTAGTTTACAGGCGCTAATTACAGGCGCTAATTCTACACACAGGTGTTTGATGATGTTAAATGAGACGTGTGCAAAAGGGAAGTCTGCTACCTGACCTGCTATACAATGCATATTATATCCACCCCGCCCGTTTCCCATATTACATTTTCCCCCTTTCACTTGTTGCGAAAATATTCCGGTAGTTGCTACCCAGGCAACCTAAATGGACTCAGTGGACGCTCGGAAAAACTAAACGATCGGGAACTTACGTTTAACCACTGGCAGGGGTATACTCAAACTCGAGCGCATGCTCTGCGTGCCTGACCCAAAGTGCACACTCAGGTTGATATCCAGATCACAGAGGCAGTGGACATGGACCGGACCGATGTTAGTTTCTCAACTCTCCCTGTGTTTCACGCCTCAGTATTTGATCTAGCGTTTAATCACACCATTCTTCATACTCTTTGAGTCGAGGCATCACATGTGCAGGTGTCACGATCGCTGCGTCCCGCTTACGAAGAACAGGCGGACGTATGCAGTTCGTGAAATATCAGAGGAAAGGTCACGAACTTCGCATAAAACCGTTGTAACGCACGAGCCCACTGCACCTCATCCACGAAAGTTATACTGCGTTCAAAAAACAACCATTCTTCCAAAGAAGGCATAGTAAGATTTATAAATTATTGTTTGTTTGCTGAGAAATAATTCATTTTCTCGAAAATCATCAATTAAAAACGAATTTACGGTATGTCTATTATATAGGGCCTAATATATTTGACACCAGAGAAGGAAAGTATACTAAAACGGGAAATAAATAAAAAAAAACCAACAAATCCAGCGTATTGATACTTTTGATTGTCCTTTTGCGTGTAAAATAGCTATATGTCGGGCTCACCTAGAAACTCCCCAGTTGTCTTGGGTTGAATGGTCTATAAAATTATTAAGTGCAAAGTCCTGCTTTTCCTTCATCGCACAGTGCTTACTTGTCTTTTCCCACTGTATTTTGATTATTTTAGCGATATTCTGTCGGATTGAGGTTTCGGCTGTTTGCTGGAACGAAAAGGCTTTGCAGGCCGCAGGCGGAGAGACTGGCTATGGTCTACAACATTAGGCTATAGTCGCAAGTGAATTCAGAATAATATCCCCGTTGGACAGTAGACAGGAGCATTATCTTGCAACGTCCCGGTGTTCATTTGACGTCTGTGAATGCCGTTGTAATCGAAGACATCCTTTACGATGTCGATAATCACCTTGCTGTTTATGGTCTCGTTGTCATTCCCCAGGTTTTTCGCTCACCGAATTTGATGATCATCCAAACCACCAAGCGTCGAAATTTCGTGGTATTTGCTTTCGACACAATGTGTTGTTTGGGAAAATTCCTTCCACACATGACCACCTGAGCTGATTTCGGATAAAATTGTCGTTCTACTTTCATATCGACCGTTTTGGCCCACATTGCTTAATTCTAGGCACTTCGATTGCCCAGTGTGACTTGGTAAATATAAAAAAGTGTCGCTAACGAATCACTTAGCAGCCCTTCGACTGCCAATTTCCCTATGCTCTCAAAATCAACGTCTGACAGGAAGTGCTTTGGTATAGTTACCTCACAGTATCACAGACAACTGACCTCAAATTCTGATATAGACGTTTCATGAGTTAGGCAATCTACTATATAACCACAAACGTCATCTATCGGGTTCAATGCAATTCCTGCGCAGTCAACTACATTGGAGAAACCGGGAAACGTCTGCAAACCCGGGTCGGAGAACACATGAGGGCGGTAAGAAGAATGGACCCGCTGTCTTTGGTGGCGGACCATTGCGCAGACTCTGGACACACGTTCGCCTTCCAGAATGCTGAAATTCTTGGTCGGGGAAGTGACCGCGTGGCAAGGGAAACCATCGAGGCTTGGCACACGGGAACAACCTCCAAAAATCGTTGTGTGACGCTTCCTACGGCCTACCAAGCCCTCCGGACGCAGCTCAATGATCGAAAGAGCCAACGTGAACATGGGCCTAACGTGCATCCGAACATGGGTGAGTCCATGGCGGACACGCACGCAATCGCAACACAACCCAGACCCGACGAAGGAACAGTTATCGCCTCGGCCAGCTCAACCACTTATCCGGCAGGGTGCGAATACACATGGAGGTGCGATCGCAACCAAGATTAACAGCCGTGGGGCGGCAGCTTCGGTCGATGAGGGGTACTGACGACTACTGCCAACGTGCGAACTCCGGCCCCCGACCAGATTGAGAACCAGCCATCACCCGCCCTCCCCCAGTCCACCACGGACTCAGTGAACAGGCAAAGGATGATCGCCAAGAATGAAACACCACCATGCTCATCAAGCAGCAAGATGACTGAGAATCTCCACCCCCAACCCGGCCCCTCCTCTACGCAAATTCAAAAACCTTAGTAATCCCGTATTAGCCGAAATGTTACCACCTATAAATACTGTGAGGCGCGGTACAAAATTTACCTCCGACGATGAAATCTTGTTTGATTTTGAAACGTCAGGACAATAAAACCATGGTTCCCGTGATCGCCTCTTCTTCTCATTTATTTCCGGGAACGCGCATCTTCGCTTCTATTAGCAATATATATATATATATATATATATATATATATATATATATATATATATATATATATATATATATGATAGTGTGGGGCTCACCGATCTGCTTAAGGGTATGACTGGCTGATGACGGCTAATAAGCCAGAAATGACCATTCCGGTCTCCCTTGTCTTTTTCGGTTCCATTTCATATATATATATATATATATATATATATATATATATATATATATATATATATATATATATATATATATATATATAGAGAAGACGGGAAGGCGTTCTCTGGGACCAGAATTTTATTCATCCGACGTTTCGAACTCTCACGCGAGCCCATCGTCAAGGAATAAAAGACGGTACAGCTCACTGCTTATTTTACTCACTTCCGCCGAGGATGACCTTCATCAGCGCCATTGATTTGTTCGCGCAGGGCCTGATATGCAGCTGGCAGATCGATATGTCTATTGATCGATTCCGCGGTCGAGTGCCACGATTCCTGCAGCAGGCGTGAAATTCGGTCGTCTGACTGGCCCAATATTCTCACGCTGCCAAAGTCAAAGCCGTGCTCTGGCGAGGATGCGTGAGCGGCTACCAAGGAGAGTTTATCCTTCCTTCTCACAGCGAGCTCGTGCTCGTGCATTCTCGTGCAAACCCGTTTGCCGGTTTCGCCAACATAATTTGCTCGACCACAACGGCAGTCTATCCGGTAAATGACGCCGGATTTTTGGTTGAGGGGGATTGGGTCTTTAGGTTGCATGAGTTGCCGGCGGATTGTCGCTTCCGGTCTGTGAGCCACGCCAATCCCAAATTCGCTCAATAGTCTAGCAAATTCTTCGAATACACCAGTTATGTAAGGTATTGCACGCCAGTACTTCGGTTTTGGCTGCCCCTTCGGATTTATTCTCTTGGCCTGCATTTCTCAACAAAACTCCTTGGATATCCGTTGACCGTGAAGAGTTTCCGCAGAAACTGGACCTCGGCCTTCTTGTCGGCTGGTTCGGTGCAATGGGTTTCCGCTCGACGGTACAGTGTTCTCACACAGCTGCGTTTGTGCGAGAGGGGGTGGTTGCTAAAATAACTCAGAATGCGAGAGGTATTCGTCGCCTTCCTGTAAACCGTCGTTTTGAGTTCTCCATCGCCCTTTCTGTATACCAGCACGTCGAAAAACGGCAACTGACAGTCTTTTTCTTCTTCCATCGTGAATTGGATGTCGGGGAAGATCGAGTTCAGATTCTTTGTGAAATCCCCAATTTTTTCGCGACTGATGATGACAAATGTGTCATCCACAATCGTGGTCGATAGTGCAACCTAAAGACCCAATCCCCCTCAACCAAAAATCCGGCGTCATTTACCGGATAGACTGCCGTTGTGGTCGAGCAAATTATGTTGGCGAAACCGGCAAACGGGTTTGCACGAGAATGCACGAGCACGAACTCGCTGTGAGAAGGAAGGATAAACTCTCCTTGGAAGCCGCTCACGCATCCTCGCCAGAGCACGTCTTTGACTTTGGCAGCGTGAGAATATTGGGCCAGTCAGACGACCGAATTTCACGCCTGCTGCAGGAATCGTGGCACTCGACCGCGGAATCGATCAATAGACATATCGATCTGCCAGCTGCATATCAGGCCCTGCGCGAACAAATCAATGGCGCTGATGATGGTCATCCTCGGCAGAAGTGAGTTAAATAAGCAGTGAGCTGTACAGTCTTTTATTCCTTGACGATGAGCTCGCGTGAGAGTTCGAAACGTCGGATGAATAAAATTCTGGTCCCAGAGAACGCCTTCCCGTCTTCTTCTATACAATTACCTGGGCCTCGCATATTCTCGAACATTCGGGATATATATATATATATTTCTGAAATTATTAAGTGCAGGACATGGAGTCAGGTGATTCGGACATGACGTTTTAGGGTCAGACCCGAAATTTCAATGAACATTTGGGTCGAAGACAATCAAACACTGTGTAATAACCACGTAATGCCCATTCTACAAACAAGTAGTACTACAAGTCGTATAAATCTTATATGGCAAAGACGTTATACCGTACTTCCGGCATAGGTACTGGCTAAAGCCCAGACACGTGTTTCGCCGATGTTTCTGCTGCTGTGTGACACAGCAACGAGGGGTTCGGCTCCTCAGTGGGTTCCCCAGCGTTCTCTTTGCGGTTTCTGGTATATGGACTCCAGAGAATAATCGGTGAAATAATTTCTGAAATTATTAAGTGTAGGACATGGAGTCAGGTGTTTCGGACATGACTTTTTTATATATATATATGGATCCTTTGTGGATTTGTAGTCACCGAATAATACAGCCCAAAATGCACTCGGACCACCGAAACCCGCGGTACCTCATCAACTTCCCGAACTGATAACCGAAACTGAATAATGATCAGCTGGTGTGTCTAGTATAGATTGAACAACTGGTTTGTGTCATGCATAGATTGGGATTATTTTCAGGCCAATCACTGACGCAAAGCATTCTCCTGTTGTTTGGGTCCTGTCATTCAACAAATCGACAGTGTGATGTCGATGTTACACGAATCCCTATCCTTATAATTTAATTCACTCGCTGTTGAAGGTAGTAATCGATTAGCGAACCCCTGGGCCGAAATCCCACCTATATAGTTTAAACTATGCTAGGAAGTCACTGACGACAAAATTTTTGCTTTCTTCACGTCAAGTTTCAGGTGTGGGTACTTCATTCATTAGTCATGTGGCATGTTTCGGCAACTAGGGTCACTACTCTTTAATTTCGTTTGGATACTTGAGAGGTTTAAAGTCACATGGGCAGTTGGAGCAAGGCTGATATTCAACTGTGCTAACGTATTGTTAAATGTGAACATTTCTGGTTAGCTTCAATGAGATGGGAAATAATGTCATAACACAGGGTAACTTATGTTCCATTCTCATGCCCTTTCAACAGGGCAATGCACCAATGATGAACCCACCTGGAATCGCTTCGGATTTCACAGATCAGCCGCTCACTGATAGTGTTGATGGCGGAGCACCAAAAACGTCAGATCCTGCACCGCCATTTGCGCCTCCGGGCGTTAGGGCTCCAGCTGTCCAAACCATGTGGCACTACTTGGATTCCGATGGCCAACTCCAAGGCCCATTTGACGACGCTACCATGGCCAGTTGGTTTATAGCTGGCCACCTTCCGATTACACTCCAAGTTCGTCGTCAATGCGACAAGGTCTTTTTACCTCTATGTAAGTTCTTTTAATTCATTTTTTTGAAAGCCAGTTTACCACCACCATCACAGTGGCAATTACCATTAATGGGGCCTAAAGGAAAAAAAGGATTGGGCTCTGTTTGCACGTTATATGGACGTCAGAGTTGAGGGCAACTCTGCTAGTCTCGTTCCTCTTGTACCAATATGAGCTGCAGAGAAGTCTCTGGACAGGACCCAAGTAAATGGATAATTAATTACAATTGCCGTTGCAACATCGGACGAATAAAGGGGAATTGATGGTTTCCTCTAAGGCTTGAGATTGACTTCTCTACAACTACCCACTAGACCCAGTGATAGCAGATGACATAACGGTCAACTGTCATTCAGTAACACTCGGGCATTGTGCAAAGTTTGGTAAAATAGCCACATTGGCTTCATCCGTATACTCGAAGTGCTCCTTATGGTTACGATTACATTTCTCACAACGAAAATATTAATCTTAGTATATGTCGCTGTAGTTGGGGTGCTTTATATCTCTGAGGCTCTAATAAAGAGACCTTATGGTGTTCGTGTGCTTTCAGGGTGGGTTAGGAAACGCCCGAAAAAGGCATTCTTCGAGAAGCGCATAAGGTGTAGCTTATGCTTTCCGCATTTTTTTACGCCTTGACAGTGCTGGCCGAGGAGGTGAATTAGCGTGCAACTCCCAACTCAACTAAGCAAAAAATATGGGTGAAGTGCTAAAATGACACCTTTCTCCGCCTTTCTGTTGATCCCACATCGTCTGTACCCGAGCCAAGTACGCTCTGTTGCAACCCTTTGTAACGTTCTCGGACACTTTCATCATCCGAAACATCTTGGGGGTACCCGCATTAGTATTCGTTGCCAGAGACCGCCCGAGATGAGCGGCAACTGAAAAGTTGACTTTGACGCTCACAGGAATGTCTCAATTTTTGAGAGTATACGGGCATTCGGAAGGCATGGTGACTCCAAAAAGTATGCCACAGTCACCTGCGGATTGTCTTATGAAATACCGCGTGGGCAAAATACCACAAAGCTAGTTAACGCAAATTGCCATTTTTTGCTGTTCTCAGAGGGTGATGCTGTGCGTTGCAAATGTGTGCCTTACTTTATGCCACTCTTCTACGGTTATGTATGATGGATTAATCTTCTGATAGTTTTCACCTATCGTTCTCTAGGAACGGTTCCCCGAATGAAGTAAGTAGACGGGACGATCCGCAGTCTGCAACTTTATTTCAAAGGATACCCCTGGCCGTCCATGAAAGGCAGCTACTGAGGCAGGCTCACTCATTTTATCGTCCACCTCCTTAGTTTAGCGTTTTTGGTGTATATCCAACGCCTTCATTCGCCTAGGGTTTCTGCAATGGAGATTAGCTCGAAGCTTGGTCCTACACGGCTCTTCAGCCTATGGAGACGTTTTCGGGACCCAGGGTGTTCGATCTGCGTTGCTGGAGAAGTCGGATCGAGTCACCAGATCCGCACCAAATTGATGTCTGGGTGTAGGTGCCCTGTGTGTCAGCATTGAGGCCCCTGAGATCAGAAGTGAATAACACAGTATTCAACACGCGTAGAAGTATCGACCTATAATAGGAAAACTGGTTTTGCCCTTACTGCGCTCTTGTTTAAGTTTTTCCATACCGTTAGACATTCAACCGACAATACCCCGACTTGAGCCTCACACCTCACTCATTTGGGGCACAAACATAATGGCTGATTGGTCCCAAATGACGCTAAGGACTACTATCCCGCGGGAGAAGTGACGAAGAACGTGAGTTAGGTTATAGTTTGGAAGACTTGCGTTGTGTGCGCCCCACTCTTCTCACGCACACAGTATTCCAATGCTAATACTACATCAAGACGAATGGAGACCAGTTGGGGTGCAGCAACTGATTTGGCATCAAACTCTCGTCCACACGCGCCATGACACGGCTCGTGCATCCTTCATAATCTAACCAGACTTCCCGAGCCAAATAACTGGCGTCGAAGTGACGTTTCGACTACCCATGTCTGGCTTCTTACGCCAACGGAAACGTTCACATGTGATGGCTGGTCCTTATTTTGGGTCGCCGTTAATCGATCACCTCGGGCAACTTAAAATTTGGTGCTACTCTAATATCTTTACCGCCTGGCCTAATTCCAATACCTAGGCTATGGAATGCAAGACTCAGCCGGACGACGTGAGCCGCCAGACGAGGTTTGAGAATGGTTGTGTGCTACTCAGCTTGTCCACGCTTGACGGATAGTAGAGCGGACTTTAGTTGAGGTTAGCTACGAACCAAGCAGACCCTTATGTCGTACGAAGAAGCTTCGCAGACCAGCAACGACGGTGCTGCCAGGCTACGGAGGACTGGGGTCTAGATTGTGCAAAACCAAATGACTACGCTGGGAACGAACTGCCATTGAAAAGTTTGCTACATCTTCCTAACGGTTAGGTGCTTGAACCAAAGCACTGGAGGGGATAGCCTCGAACAAACAATCCGGGTAGCCGTTGGAGACCCGCCCACATTCAAAATCTTAAAGCAGCCTTATGGAATTGTCCGTTTAAAATGTCACGCTCCGGTGTCCTGTGGCACTGATGTGCTCCCCACTCCTGGTCTAATGAGGCTGGCAAATAGCATTCCAGTTCGACTATTTAATCGAGAACGAACCCTTGTTATTAGATGTTAGAGGGTGAAAACCTTTGTTAACGCTAGTGCCCAGAGTTTCAGGACACGTCGTCTTCATCAATGCAACATGGATGCCTGCCGCTCGTCTGAGGTCAATTCCTATCTAATCTGTCTCGGAATGAAGGTCACCGATGTCAATCCCCACTTCATCCTCATCACAGCGTCCCACGAAGCCCATCAGGTAGATACGATGTGGCAATTGCTTTCTTGCAACGGTCGAACCTGCTAAATAGACTGTTAACAACCGAATAACTTACTTGCAACTGAAGGGCCTACTTTAATAAGGTCTATCGTTTATATCTTCGCACCAAAATCAATTACCAACAAACACGTTAGAGAAATCTTCTAATCAAACTGCAAGTAGGGTTTAACAGACACCATCACCGTTATCTGCCGATTGTTGCCAGCGGCCGGAGTGGTCGGATTGGGACAAGTAACTCTTCACACAATCGCCTTATTGACCGTTTTGGGTTTGGTTCTCGATACGACAGTGGTAAAATGTTATTGAGCTTTTGGGGCCATCTTCGGCTGTTTGTTATTGTTACACGCTTCCAACATCACCGCAAACTTCTTCCGACTTGGTATCCAAACGGTGGTCGCAGTTCCCACGAGACTGACGGCATTCTAGTCAGTTCAAGATTTTGCAGCCGGGTTCATAGTATCAGATCGCTACGTGACCCCAGCCTAACGACGCGTATAGGCCAAACCATGTCCTCATTAGCACAGGTCTAAAAATTCACCTGTTGATTGCGTCCAAAATGTCTCCTGTAAGACATCTTCGTGTTATAAAATTATGACAACCGAGCACTGTGAAGGGTCCAAGCACAGAAATTTGTTCTTTCTTTGTAGTCCAAGTGACCACGGAACCCTTAGAAAGCGAGATCGCTGAGAGAACCTTCTGACTACCTTAACGTTTTCTGACCAATCACTTCGTGCCAGCTCCTAAAACAAGATGTCCTTCAGCTAACTCCAGGCAAAGACCACCATTTCGGCTAGAGATGACCACGTAAATCATTGGGCGTAAGTGGCGACTACCACGAAGCAGTCCTTAAACGCCGGTCACATTGCAAAACTACCAAATAATTTACCAACTTACTGGTGGTAGGCCCTCAGCGTTGATTGGCCGTTCGCATTGTGGATTGCGGCCTTATTGTTGATGACTCGGCATATGTCCAGCGCTGATGGGAATTCTTCAAGCATGTTGCCAACTTCGAGGACCGACACACCTCTCCCCCTACACAGTGTAGTTTTATCCCTCTTCGGCCTTTGCAGTACCTTTCGACTACATTCCCACGAAGGAGTCGTTGCTGAAGTACTGAGACTGTGCAGCAACAAGAAGCCCAAAAAGAAGGGTATTCCAACAGAGCTGATTGGTCGATCTCGGGGGAATGAGCTCGTTTGTAATGACTGCCACCCGGCCACTTTCTGTCGGTCAGGAGGTAAGACAGGGCGCGAGTCGCATTAATACCTGATGCAGCGGTCATTGCTGCTGTTATTCTCAGATAGTTTCCGAATTTATGTGGTTCTGGGATGAGGTCCAACCAGGTGGGGTTTTGAACTGCAAGTAGATGCATCATCCAAATACTCGGAAAGTAGCGCATTCTTTAATTCTGTCATAGCTGTCAAGACCCGACAGCCGTCTGCAGTGCTGGATTTCACTCATCGGGGATCCCAATGTCGGCTAATTGAGGTCGATAGTACGCTCAAAAAACTCATCGCAATAACCATGGCCTGCTAGTGCTCCATAACTGCGGGATTTTTGATCCGTAACGATCTCTCCCAACCATTGGAAATTCGCCCTGATGTTAGCCAAGATTCTATGCTGTTGCCCATTCTCTTCAACTAGGCCGTTGACTGGATTTCGAATGGACCCTACGCGACCTTGACAGTATTGAAAGTGGACAATCCAACTAATTCCAGGTTCTCTGAATTAATCGCCATTTTAGCTTCAAACTCAGATGACCTACTGATTTGAATGTCCGGATGAATAAGGTCGTGAAATCAGTAGGTTTGTCCATAAAGGTGGAGGACACCAGAATTCCCTAACCGGAAGGTGTCCCTTGAGATTAATGGCAGTTAGCTTGAATTTTATCGTTTCAAATACATCAGCGTGTGGCTGCTGTCACCGAACAGAGTAAGATCGACAGCTTCCCGGATCACTACTGCTCACAGGGCTTTCGCAATCTGTAGAAAGTTTCCATGCATTCAAAGCGATATTGCCATCGCCACAAAGGTCCGCGTGTACCGGAGATCCGTGCAGTCAGTCCTTCTGTACTCTTGTAAATGCTGGGCTGTGCGCGTGGAAGACGAGTCATTAGTGTCTTAAATCGTCATCCGTCATTAGAAGTACGTGAACTTCGCATTGAGTGGGATCATCCGCACCCGCTGCGATAACATCATGAGAATAACTCGGGTCATCCAAACAAGATGACTGAAATTGTTTGTGTCACGCTCTTCATCATTTGCCCCTTGATTTCTATGTCGCTAGCCACCTGGAGGCGGCAAAGAGGAGGTCACCTCGAAACCTGCCTCACCATAGTTTGTCAGGACACGTGGGGGTTCCTGGGCCGTCGTTATTCAGTCTCCGTCGTTAAAGAAAAGGGGACGTTGAGTTGTCAAGATCAACTACTCAGGCGCAATTCGCATTATCATCTAAGCCAACTAGATCAGGGTTTAATGCAGCCGTACCAATTACAAGTAGTATGAAATAAGCAAAAGTCGTAATGCTTATTCATACCATTGGTTATCGTGCCCACTATAGCCGTGAGCTTAGTACTTGGTCCTAGATCGACTGATTTGTGGTTCGGTCCCGTCCAGAGGCACATGTTTCCCGACTGTGTGATTTCCGCGCTTCCCACAATCTGCTGTAACTAGTAGTAGTAGTAGCCAAATTAACTATTCCTATCTGGTCTCAGTCTAGTTCGCTGCCTAGTTCATATCTTGACCCCTGTAGTACACAGTCTCTGTGTCCTCTTCCGATTTTATTTTTTCTTGCTCGGGAAGCGCTTTTCGCGGAGTTTGCCGCCCCTGCTACTCGCCAGTTGTATAATTATCCGGGTCAGCCGACACTCAAGTCTGCCATTACTATTTGCATTGTCAACACCTGCCGTAACAGGATTTTGGTGCTGTTTACCGATTAACATAACTTGCGCAACATATTCCGGCCTCCTAGTGTTCTCAGCGTGTTCTCATCACAGAACATGTCCAGCTGCTTGACTGGCGGGTCAAATGACTGACCAGTTAGTCTGCCCCAGTCTCACGATTATTGCACATCAGCTTACTCAGCACATCAACTGATGAGCAAAGGCGAAGTCTGTTCGAGCACAGGAACAATGTTTTTATTCCTAGAGGGTTTTGGTGGATCTGAATAATTCGTTTGACCCATTTGTGAAAAACGGCAGCCTCGGTGGGATTCGAACCCATGACAGCAAGATGAAGGCTTTAGTACAGCTAGCGCTCTAACTTAGAAAATCCTGCTTGGGCAGTCAGCTTCCTGTATTAGAATTAGTGGATTCCATACATTACAGTAGGTTGGGCGGGTAACTTGACCCACGTGTGAGTAAACTCACGGCTCCCGGTGGGGCTTCGTAGCTCAGTTGGCTAGAGCCTTGGCTGTACTAAAGCCTTCCCCGTGCTGGCGTGGGTTCGAATCCCACCGAGGCCGCCGTTTTTCACAAATGGGTCAAACGAATTTGTTTATTATTCTGAGCTTCAAACTCCTGCAGGAGCCCATCGTCAGAGGTGGCAGCAGCAACAAAAATGGCGACACTTATAGGGGTACAAACCAATCAATGATCACTGACGCAAGTCTGGACGTGACTGCGCAGGACTCTGTACGCCAGTGCCAAATCGATAAATCGAATAATTGAGTTCCCACCCATCGACCAGACTTCAATCAATCCTCGGCTTGTCTTGTTTCCGGCGTGACGAGTCGAAGTTGAACTCATGGCCCGTTTCTTAGGTGTGGACAGCAACTTACGATAATTCGTCGCCCGTTGCACCACCAACTTATGTTATGAAAGCTCAGCATAATAGGCAAGTGGTTCCGATGGTCGAACCGACTTCGCCCTTGCTCATGCAGTCTCCTGGGCCTCGAACATTCATAATAAATGATATTTATATCCGTTAAGTTTTCTGTATGGAAGTTCTGTTAGGACAGAATCACCATGGGTTGGATCTATTATATTGGCAACTGCCTGAACCACCATCATGAGGGCACCCTGATTGTTCTTTTACGTGGAAATGGACTTACGTGTATGTAGATTTCAGCGCATTATCTTATCCTCCCTCCTCTCACCCCTCACGTCCCAGAGACGAGGCCGTGTTAATTTCACCCAGTATTGTGTGGCGTCGTTAACTCGAAATTTTCTCTCCGTACCATGCGCACTATTCCACGACAAACCACACCACCCCGATGACCCATCTGCCACTTAAACTATTTCTTGTTCGAAACCTGTATCGCTGTTTTCGAGGCTTATACGCCTACGCCACAAGCGTTTCCCTGGTTTACTTTGAAATATGATCCTTTGTTAGCAACTCTCATTAAGTCGAACCTCTTCTAGGGGAGGGGAGTGGGGGTGTTGGGGTTCCCCAGTTGTAACTTCATCTTACACTTCGACCGCTTCCTTTCATAGCCGATTTTCTCGCTCGCCTTGGTCGATTCCCCTTCGTGGATTCGCACAAACTTCCGCCAATTCTCGAGCCACAAGCTCCACCTCCTCACTTCCCTGCGGTCGCGGTAAGCCTGAATTCGCCACCTCCGCAGTCACGGCCACTATCCCCACCACCACCAGCACCACTGCCTGCCGCGGCCCTTGACACGCCGGTTCTCAGTTCGGAACCTCAGATGGTTATTCCTGCCTCCCTCCCAAAGACCCCGCCCGAGTTGGAGCCAAAGGTTCGTGTGCCTCATTTACCTCAACTGCGGCCGTTTGCTATCACCTTACCCATATTCCTTTCTGTGCGCACATTTTTTCCTGTTTTTTCTGACCAATTGGCCAATTGGCGTCCATTGTCCCCCCGGGGCTTTTATATTAAGCCTATCGTCTCAGTACTTTTATTCTGAACACTTTTATTGTTCTCTGGGGTCCGTACATTTCCTTTTTAGCGTACCTTGATTCCACATACAGCGTTCTGTTGTCACTTGAGGTCATTACTAGTTTCTTTTGACAATTAATGTCAACTAACTACGCGAGCAAGTCAGTGTTTATAGATGACGAAAGACATTGATATTTTCCAACCGATTTTTTTGCGTGTGAGGTTGGTTTACTCCTTAGAAAAGTTGCGCCCCGCCAGTTTGCTTTCTTCTTCTTGTTCTTTTTTTCGTCGGCTCAATCAGAACGCAAGGCGGCTAATGTCGAAGAAAGGCATTTTCTGCAAGATTCGCCAGTGTGCATCCTGCGCACTCACTCTGTCGGGGTTTTTACAACATTTGGTTCTAATGTCCGTAAATATCATCGACATTAAGCCAGTTACCGATTATTCCAACTACCTTATTCTAAGTTCTTTCTCTAACTCCTAACTAAATTTGCCATCGGATGTTGTTCTTCAAGCCGTGCCCTGACGCTGTAAAGCTCTCGTACGTACCAAAGCACACGCATTTGCGTCATGCATCCACGGAAGACCAACCAAACATGCTCCTATGTTGGGAATGTGTGAAACGTATGCCTATACTTAGGAGATAATAGCTATACTTTGCTTAACAAGCGAAAACACCATTCTTTTAAGCTTTGCATTGCTTAATACAAGTCTTAAAAGATCATTTTTAGTTTTGAGCGTTTATTACACCGCCTCCTGTCAAAACTAGAAGATACTTGTGTATTCGGTAACTTTCTAAGACTGAACCGGATTTTTTGCACATGTTTACGAACTGCACAAAAAGTGCTTTCTGATGTTGCCCCTTTGAGGAAATTCCAACAGTCAAAAGCAGAAACTGCGCAGACACAAAATCAGGTATATCTGACAATATGTATAATCAAAATTTTGCATTTATTGTTACGACCGTATCCGTTTCGATAAAATTTTCACAAAAGTAGTGCCTCAAACAGATTAATTATGGTGTTTTTTAAAGATCAGATTAAAACCAGAATCTAGTCTAACGCGTAAGAGAATTTCAACTGATCCCATAAAATAGATTACAGAACTTCCCGTGCCTGCCGTACATTACTTATAGGACTGCGGAGTTTACGTAAGTTTTCTTATGCGTATATTATAAAAGTCATGTTTGAGCCTATTCCTTGAGTGGACGCTTAAGAGTGGACGCTACATCTAACCGATTTAATGTCTACATTGTGGCGGATATGCTGTTTCCTTATTGTTTAAACGAAGAATCGCTTTCACATAAGTTGTCATCGCTATCCATTTAATCGACCTTATCGTCGCATGCGCTACTCACAAGGACCATCCAAATTGATTTATCTGATGTTGGGGCTTGTCCAGTCATCGTCTAGCCATTTTTCCATCTCCGATCGATTCGTCTCATCGTGTACACCATCCTTTACAAGCCACTTTGGAATGCATTAACCGTTTTCGTTTTCGCTGGTGGCTTTCGTACTCTTTACCGAGTTTACGGCAGTGACGTCTCTGGTGAATTTAATTTGTCGTTGGAGTTACCGCCTTTGTTTGCTCTTTCGGTTGTACGTACTCCCCACCTTTGGTTTGGTCCCTCATTCGAGGCAGTTGGTGATAACCTACCTTCTGACCTTCCATACTCCTTTTTAACGTCTCCAGGTCCAATCGTCATTAGAAAAAATGCGCATTTTCGGTCATTAAGGCCAGTTTTGCTCTTTCTTGGATGGCTGTGCCTACTGTACGCTTTTTCAACAGTAGACGGTTTCGGAAGTATCCCTTGTCATTTCTTGCCGCCACTCAGTATCACAGACTACAACCGAAGCACATCCGTGTCGTACAACTCCACATTTATAGCCTTGCGCATCGTAATCTTTGGGAGTTTTCACCTTGCTCTAAATTAAGCTTCTATGTATACAGTGAATTAACATCTAATTTGAATCCGGTCTCCTCTGAACTATTTGTATCACAGAGTCTAGAGGCTGTCAACCGCCCGGTCTTAACTTTTGGGGACTTGAGTTTTATGACCGAGGCTACTTTGAGTGAAGTGAAGCGCCTTCAAGAAAATGCCAAGGTCTTGACTGATCGGGCCTCAGCCCTGGGTGCTGATAACTCGAATCTCGCGAAGCATCTGGAATCCTTGACCTTGAACGCATTACAGGTTGTTCCCGATTCTCCCACTGTCACGAAGGACCTGGAAGAGTTACCCCTTTCAAAGGAGCCGTCCTCGGAACTGAATCAAGTGGTGAAAATGGTAAGCGAAAGAGTTTGATCTTTCTCATACCAAAACATTTTTCAGACAGAACAGCCCTGCCAATCGATCTCGGAGGCTGATCCGCCTGCTAAGCGGCAAGTGCATTTAACGACGACTCCCAGTGAGGCTCCAGTTACGGGAAACATATCCCCGATCTCGGAGGCTCCTCAACAGCCTGTCGAAAGTGGTGCGAATCCGTCCGCCTTAAAGAAAAGCAAGAGAAGTCGAAAGAAGGCCAAACAAAGCGAGGGATCTGTGGAACAAACGGCGGATGTCATTAAAGTGGAGATCAATAAAACTATTACACCAGCCGAAACCCCTCAAGTTTTTCCCACTGTACACGAAATCGTCCCTGAAGCTGACTGGGATATGATCATTGAGGGTATAGACGCATCAACACAGCCTATAACCGCAGGGCATGAAACATCTTCAACCAAAAAGCCGAAAAAAAAGAGGAAGTCAAAGTAAGACCGATCTTATTTGTACTAAGGATCCTTATTGTTCATTTTTTTGCATGCTCTATGTAGCAAAATTGTCATGGCAGCTACCGCACTTGATCACACTCCAGCCAACTTAACTCGCATTCGCCCTTTACCCTAGGGGAACTACTAGATATCCAGGCCAAACGTTCAGCGCGACCTTTCCGTGTTGCATGGAAAACCATGACTTAAAACCTCTTCATCCGATCTCGTGAACCGGCTCCCATCCGGATCGACGATCGGGCTGCAATGGCTCAATCCTTATATAAACCGTTTTGCATCCCTTTCAGATACGATATTCCAGTGGAAGGGGTCGATTTCATGTTGGTCGAAGAAACAGTACGTGTGTGGTGCACGCAGGCGGGGTGAATTCTCGCCCTGTCACTGTGCCCAATTCCAATCTTGGCATTCGATGGGTGTGAAAAGCCAAGGAAATATGTGTTCCAAATTTCACTTCAGAGTAACTCAGATGACGCACATGTCACCGCTGCCTCTCCCAGACGGTGGTGATCCTCGTGGATGCCGACGCTTGAGCTTCAGTTTTATGATAACCCAAGTTGCTTCAATGCCATCTGGAATGCATCCCTTTTGCTCTCATAATATAATGAAGCATTTGGTAAACACTTTTGGAGAGCCTCTTGGAGCAATTAGCCGCGGGGATTAGCTGTAAAAGTATTTCAGGAGAAGGAGGCCTTGCTGTTTGTTTGCGTACTAAATTATTGTCGTGACCGTTCAATTTTACCGGTTTCCGTTCATTACCCGCTTCCATTGGTGTCACCAGCTTATCCGCCCGGTCGTCATCTCTACTCCTACTATGAGAAGCAACAGTCCTTGAAGCGCTATCTGGCACACCACAACAACCGTTGCGGTTCACGTGAATAAAAATAATACGAGGAATGAGACGTAGTCACACACAAGAATAAAGTAGCTAGGAATATGCAAACTCATTGGGGATTTTGAACACGTAGTCTCATAGTTTTCCTGACAACCAAATAACGGTTGGGCCGTACCCTCTCAAACACTGATTTCTTCTTATCCTTTCGCAGCATATGTGCAAGGCTGGGTTGCGGTGGTGGTGTTGGTGTTTAGAGAAACTAGTTTTACTAATATCTACTGAGCATGAAAGTTAAGAGTGTTATTACTGCTCTGTTCTTTCGAAGAGACTCCATCGCCCACAATAATGTTCTTTGTCCTCTTCTACGCGTGCTTTCCACGCTCTCTTTCTCCCTGTCCAGGCCTACAACGGAGGAGTTGCGCCAGAAGGCGTGGGCGCAGGAGGAGGAGCGCCGCAGACAAGCGGCTGCAGAGCGACTGGCAGCTCTGGACGCGGAGGCAGCCCGATTGGCCGAAGAGCGGCGTAAGGCTGAGTTGGCCTACCAAGCTGAGGTGAAAAAGAAGGAACAGGCGGCTAGCCAAGCCGCGCTGAGAGCCCAAAAACAGCGTGAGGCTGAGTACACTGCCGCGATGTCATCGATGGCTGCGTTCAACTTGCCTGCGGCAGCCAAATGGGGTAGTGTGGCTGGCAAGTCAGTGACCAATGCATCGCAGCCCACTCCGATGGTTGCTATTTTAGCCGAACAAACTGCCGAGGTCAGTAGACTGACTGGTGCCGTTTTCTTCATCTTGAACGGGTTTTTCCCTCTTATCTCCGCTTTCCACTGCCTCCTTATTCTAGGTCATGACAGCCAGTAAGGCCCAAGCGGGGGCAGGCACGTTCGCTCAGAAGGTGGCCGCGTCTTCGCATTCTGCCAGTACCTCTAAGGGACAGTCGGCGAGTAAAAAGAAGACCCAAACTAGTCCGTTGAGTGTTGATGGTCCTCCATCTGCCCCTAGTAACATGAGTATGCCTGCTCCTCAGTCTAAGACGAATCCTCGAAACGACCCTCGGAGCTCACAGAAGTCACCACCGCAGGTTCGTTGCCAGACCTCCCGCTCCCCCGCCTCTTAAAGTCTTCTACCTAGAAATATCGCGTCAAATAACCTGTGTATCTTTTCACACCTTTGCATTCGCTGTCAAGTAATTTGGGATCGCACGCTTTTGCATTTCTGTTCTTTGGAAAACTGGGAAACAATATTATGTCACGCAATGCCGGTCTTGATCGTACATTCCTTTTTTCTTTATGCTTGTTTGCTAGCCTACAGACATTGTGGCGCCCTTGCAGACGGCTTAAAGTCGTTTTTCATGTAAACTAACCTTTCAAATCCCCAACCGAACCAAGACCTCTCATAATTTCCACCACATCTCGAGGTATATAGGCATATAACATTTATTCATTCTTGAACCACCTGAACGCCAGTCTAAAGCGCAGTCTGTTTCCTCTGCCAGCTAAATTGTTTTGGGATGGTCTATTGTCTTCCTGGCCTTCTATCCCCTCATAATTAACCGTCGTGACCTTCCATTGAAGTACGGTTCATAGATTACAGGAGACTCTTCTGCTTGGTGAGCCGTTCGGGGTCGCCTTTAAACACTGTCGTACTCGGCCTCTCACGAGGATGTCTTCCGGGCCCAGTTCGTTGCCCGTCTCGACACACCGTACTGATTGGCCGCCGATAACTGCACTTATTCGCCCACAAAATCTGGTCAATCAGATTTGCGGTCACCCGTCATTAAGCCATTAGGTAAACGACTGGTTCTTCAAGTGCCCAGATCCAGTATTAGCTACAGCTAACATATCACCATCAAGACTGACAGGTCCGAAATCATCGACTTACCGGGGACGTCTAATCGCATTTTCTTGTGCGCATGTGCTACTCTCCGGTTATTATCCTGTCGTTACAGAACGACAAAGTCCGATCTTGAGGTGATGCTTGGAGGCTTAAATAATTGTTCATCGACCATACAGGTATGCCACAAATAATTGTGTCAATAACTGCATTTATGTGAGGGTAACTTAAAGGCCCTCATCCCACCGGCGTCACATTTTTTTCATATAGCGCAACTGCAACATCATTTGAACGGGCTTTTTGGCTTACCGAGATGGTAGACAGCCTTAGCTCGTGACAATAGGATCACTATGATATTTTACTCAGGGCAGGCTGGACGAGTTGCGAATCGTCAGAAACTGTTTGCCTGCGTGCATTACAACAGGTCGCTTTATTTGTCGTGTTGAATGCTATGTGCCTGGCGTTATTGCACCTGGCCCGATTTTATTGGCTCAGGCGAGATTGTTTCCTCACGATTCGCACTATACACTTTTCGCACTGCGCTGCATAATCAAAGGAACACAGTTCAACCGAGGTCACCAGTTCCCCTCAGTTTTGGACAGGAGCTCTGCGACACTACTGTGGCGTGGAAAATCTTATTGAAGTTGCTGTCTGAATAGTAATCTTGTTTTTACGCTCTATATTGGCCACCGATTTGCCAGACCTATGACTAAGCCGTTGCATCACCATCGACTTCCAATTCGCCTAGCGACCGGCCTCTGATTTTAAATTTTTTAGGGACTGTCACCAGTCCGTCATAAGCATATTCGAAAGTTCGCGCTTTCGCCAGCAGACTGGTCCCTCCATTCGAGATTTTTAAATTTTCACTAAAACCGGGGACTTCAAAAATTTCACAGCAACTTCTATACTTCCGGCAGAAAAATTTGAGCTTCGCTTATATCGTCTTATGGGATGGGGCTTAATTAGCGTTGTGTTATGTGCGTGTCTTCTTAACCGCATTCATAGGCGTAGACAAAACTACAGTTGCCGGACCGAAGTGGTGACTGCACGTCATTATTACCGAGTATTTACAGTCAAGAATTTGCCCGGGTGAAAAAACGCTGGATTTTGGCTCCGTTTTTATTCTCCCACAAACTCATCGGCGCCCATCCGTCACAGGTATTGCGGGCCATTACATCTTTCCTCCATCTGCCTTTCAATACTCTTCTTTTCAGCTAATTCGTTATGATTTATGGGCGGAAATTTGCATGTTCACATTTCCCGTTTTAAAACAGCTATTTAGGTGAGTGAATAGCATTTACTCGGAGCGGGTCCCCTCTTAGGTAATGTCAAACCTCATAAAAGTAGTATATCACATACGCGAATTCGTTTGTAGGCGTTACCTTCTCGTTTGGAGATCCAGACTGTCCAATAATTATTTTAGTCATAGTAGTCTCGTATTACCTGTCTTACGACATTCATAAACTTCTGACCATGATCATGATATTAATTGTAGTGCTAAAGAGCACGTTTTCATCTCATCGGGGTAACCAGGATAATTTCGATCAAGGTTTATTGTAGGAAATAAAAAGGAACCGGACCACAAACTTTCTAAGTACACACGAGATGCTCTATTGACTGAGCTCTGACCGAAATGCCTGACCGCGATTGAACGGCCAACTTCCTATGTGCGGTATACGGACAACTAAATTCGACAAATGTTTGACTGTAGCGCACGCCAATCTGTTTTCCTTGAAGGATAAAATTAGACATTTCTGTTTTGCCCTAGTGTTTCGTGTGGAGGCCTGATAGTCGATGTTCGAATGTCCGCATTGCAGGTGTGTGTATAAGAAGAAAGAAGAAGAAAAAGAAGACGGTTGTTTGTTCGCCGGAATCATGGCTTTATTCGTCTGAGCTTTCGAACTCTTACTGGAGTCCACTGCGGCCAATAGTTACCCTAAAACAGGCCCACCTATAATCTTGCAAAATGGATGTACTGAAAACCTTCATTCTCCAAAACAATTCGCCTGCCTCAGTCCGTCCAGCCTCTCAATTCCTGGCAGACCTCCAAGGTTGGAGGATTAAATTGGACAAAGTGATGGTCTCTTGGCGTGACGTCCTTATTCACATCCATCCCGTCGAATTTAGCGCATGAAGTGTTGCGCAGGAAACTTGAGGAGTCATACGACGAAACCCAGATTTCTCTCAAAATTGAAAACCTTATGAAGCTGTTCGAAGTTTGTCAAAAGACCTCGGGGAGCGCTCAGGCGAACGCATTTTCCAATGCCAGTGCCGCTGAGCCAGATGGCCGAGCAGTCATCACACGGGTGACAAAATTGCAACGGATAACGGCCCGCATGCCGACCATCAAACAATTAACGCACCAGAGCGCAGTCGTCGTCGCTGAAGGGGGAGCTGTTAATTGCCGGAGGCATACAGTAGCATAGCGACGGCATCCTATAAATACTGCAATTCCCTGTGTACGAATTACCTGATACTTTCACTGATGATGAGTTCGAGTTGGAATCCGAAACGTCAGGCGAATAAAGCTCTTCTCAGACCTACTTCACCTTTACCAGAGAAACCTATGAACAGATCAAGGGAACTCCAATAGGCTCCCAAATCTCCGGTTTAGTAGCAGAATCGGTCCCACAAGAGCTGTAAAAGATCGCCTTCACCGAACAGCAGCCTATCTTTTGGCGACGTTACGTAGAAGACACATTTATTATCACCAAGAAGAACATGATACAGCATTTCTCTGATCATCTTAGTTCTATTTTCTCAGATATACAATTCACGAGGCAAGAATAAAAAGAATAGCAGCTCCCCTTCCTTGACGTTCTCGTCAGGCGAAGTCCCAACAGTGAAATAGAAACGGCTGTCTACAGGAAAGCGACGAACACCACGCAGCTTCTCAATTTTCACAGCAATTATACGGTGGCTCACAAACGAAGCTGTGTGAGAACACTGTTCAAACGCATCCAGACTCGTTGCAGCAACCCGGGGACAAAGCACACGAGGCACGTTACCTCCGCAACCAGTTTATGCGGAACGGCTATCCGAAGGCGTTCATAAGCCAATTCCTACATTTTCACCTCCGGAGGATCCAACCAGATCCAACCCCTATGGTATGGCATGCGATGCCATACATCAAGGACGTGTCGGAAGCTACCGAGCGCATTGTTGCGGGACTTGGTGTCGGAATTGCACACCGGCCCAATGCTACCACGCACAGCAAGTTCATGAGAATCAAGGATCAATTAAATACTAACGAGCAGTTGGGGGTAGCCTATCACATCTCGCGCCAAAACTGTTCCCGTAGCTACGCCGGACAGACTGGACGTATGCTTGGATCTGGCATACACGAGCATAAGTCAGACGGGGTGACGGCTTATGACAAGTGACTGCCCACGCCTACGAGACAGGTCACGAGTTTAACTTTGCAGCCACGAAGATAATCGCCCACGCCAGATGCAAGACAAGCCGAGAATAGGTAGAAGCCTGGGCCTCCGATGAGAACTCGGTCAATCGGTTTATCGATCAGGTGCCGGCATACAGAGTCCTGCACAGTCACCTCCGAACTGGCGCCAATGGTGTCTGATTGACCCCTGCCCCCTATAACTTACTCGTTTTTGTTGCCGTTTTATCTCTGACGGTGGACTCCAGTGAGAGTTCGAAAGCTCAGACGAATAAAGCCATGATAACAGCGAACTTCTTCTTCTCTCTTCAGTTATAGGTATCGTCAACCATTAGTGGCAACAGAGCCCCAAATGGTCGTTAAAGTGCTCGTCTATTCAGCAGTAGTTGGTTGGTGGTTCATACGTTCATGAGACTCCTGCCTTCTCCTTTGAAGAACTGTATTTCTAAATACATTTTAAAATTTTGAATGTTGCATTGAACTGCATATTTTCTGTTTTTCTTATCTGTGTTTCCCGCTTTTCATGGCTTCGCACAGACCGCGCGTTCTCACAATCCGCATGCTGTTGTCTCGCCGACAAAGTCGCCTGTTTCTATTTGGGACCTTCCACCAAACTCATCAACTATGATCGGTCCACCCAAGAAGACTTCAAAAAAGAAGGTACACTCGTGTAATGCATTCTTCATGATTTCGACTTGACTCAAACCCTCTTTTCCGTGTCAGGACCTTATAGTTTATTGGTTGCCAACCTCAGTAACGGAGAAGATAAATTAACAAAAATGGGAAATATTTAGAGAAGTGTATCTTCGCCAGCATCTTCAAGTCCTTGAAAAGGACGTTACCTAAATAGTCCATGTACATTAAACCAAGGCCCTTTTTACAAACACAAAGTAGACGAGCATGCAATTGTTGGGGCAGTCGTTGTATTCGTCGCAGCTTTCGAACCTATGTAGGAGCCGGTTATTGGAAGCAATAAAATAACCGTAAAAGATTGCAGCCTGTTTTTGGTTTGCCGTCCCGCATTGATCGTGAGCATTCTGACTGTAGCGGCTGAGGATCTGGATTACGTTAGTCCCCTTTGTAACACTTGGTGCAGAGTTCACCAATAGTTCTGCTCGTGAATAGAACGTCAAATAAGGGCAGCTATCATAATTTATTTCGTCAATTTACTGTCAGGAAAGACGTCGAACAGTTCTTAAATGCTTGATCGCTAGCTATTCTCCACTATAGCGAACGTGTTGTCTACGTATGGGTACCATAACGCAGGTTGGTAGTGCTAGGAGATGGTTTTCCATTTGTGATGAATTTTTGTGTACTTAAAGGATGTATCCATCCAAACTGATATTTGCGAGGCAGAATAACATCAATAAAAAATATAATAGAGACTGGAGTAGCCATTTCTGGCTTATTTACCGTGAGCGTCGAACGATGCCAACCTCTTTCGAGGCAACCTCAAAAGCTCCAACCCGTGATCTGTTGCTTAGAAGACAAACGCCCTAACTGCTAAACCACTAGTTCGTCCTGCCGCTTGCGATCGGGTATATTGTTTGCCGATCGGGTTACAGGACATGCTCGTTCCGCTATCCCTTAAGACTCTTGGCTGAAAATGTATGACCTTCAGCCGCCTCTTTTATGCCTACAGCTGTCCCTGTTTCAAAGCAAATAGCCTTTCAGCGCTGCTTACTGACAGGAATTCAACTATTACGTAATTATATGAATATTGCCGGCAAACACTAGGGAGACTAGAATGGCCATTTCTGTCTCATTAGCCGTCGTCAGCCAGTTCTACCCAACCCCAGGTGGTGCGTCACCCGAGGATCGAACCCATGACCCGTTGATTAGAAGTCCTATGGCGTTTACTACGAGTTTGACGGAAGAACTGTGTTTCAAAAATTGAATTTTTTGGGTCGTTGGCACGTCATATTTGTAGCATAGTAGCTAATCTTTGTCCTTGGGCGGTTCGTTTGGTCACTGCTGCTCAAGGGCGGGTTCCTCAATCCTTCTCCAAAAGCCTGTCGCAATTTGACGTTGCTTCCTAGTGTTCGGCTAGAGAAAAGAACAAGTCTTATAGTCTGACCCGGAGAGAGAGAGAGCGAGAGCGAGATAGCTATTCTAAGCCCGGGGGTTAACTTGTTTAGAACGCCCGACTTTAAGTCCTCACGGGCTGACGACGGTTACTAAGCCTGTAATGGCAAATCCTAGCGCTCTTGTCTTTGTTGGAGTACCTCTTGTCTACTTTTTTAATTTCATGAAGTTATCTTCTGTGACTCCGGGCCCCGTCAACGGAAAGTTAGCATGTCCCACTGGGAAAATACCTCTATATTCATTTGCTTACATGTCTCCATTTAACTCCTATCTGAGTCACTTTTAACCTTTTAAGCCAGGCTCGAGGGCTTTCGTTGGATCATGTGTCGAGCTCCTGTGCACGCTCTAGTAGCTTCTCCTTGCCGCTAACTATTTTTGCCACACTAGTTGTCAATTACGCGTCCCTTTTTGCCATTTTGCCTTTCCGTATCAAGCCCAGTATCATCCCGCATCCTCTAAACACTGGAATAAATTGCATTTCAGAAGAACAACGCACAATCCCAGTTACTCACGGGCTCAGCAATTACACTGAAGCCGGCAGCGCGCACCGAACTTACACATTGGTGTGAAAGTCAGCTTTCCGTCTTTCCCCGGCAGGATGTAGACCTGCCTACACTCATCTCTCTTCTTTGTGACATTGAGGAAGCCGACGACGTAAGTCCCTAGTTTCCGGTCCCTTTGTCGATTTTTAACCTGCATGACCTGGAAGCTTAGCCTCGTAGTCATGACTTCTTTTGGCTTTCTATCACGTAACCATATAATAAAACCAGAGAAAGCTCACCGTTATGTGCAGATTGCACGCAAATTACCTGCCATTGCACGTGGTATATGCCTCGTCGTCGCCTTTGCCGGTCAAATTGTCGTGTCACTTACTGTGCCCGTCTCTTTCGAAAGATCCGGGGCTCCGCATCTTTTCACATTCAGACAGGGGTGATGTGAAAAGCGTGGTTACAAGCCCAACATTATACTGGTCGTTTCTCAGAAAGTCAAAACCACTCTCACAGGGAGCCGTGTATAGGTCCGAACCTGCCATGTCCATCATTCACAACGGATCACAATTCCTGTTGGTACTGCCTGCACGAATGACAGTGAAATTGAGCGCTCCTTCTCATACTTGCCACTCGGAGTTTGAGTGTCGCTGCTTGCTGCATGTCCTGGCTACTGGGTTTAATAGGGGTATTTCCTTACTAGCTTAATAATAGTTGATATGCAAGCGTTTATGGTGAACTGTAGATAACGACTCCAAAGCATACAGGATGGTTAACGACCGTCATTGTGACGATAATTTCAGGATTTCTTGTCTGTATCCTTCATTAAATAATCTCTTTCCCTTGCTCTAATCTTATTTTACTTCTTTTGCTGTTTCAGGTGCTGGAATGCATTGAGGCCTCATTCGGAAAGTCGTCTCGCCTCTCCAAGTTTAGCAAAGCCTTTGTTGAGAAGAGGGCAACACTCATGCGTTTGACCGCATAAGGTTCGTTTTTTTACATAAAAGTCTTGTTTCCAATTATATTTGAGTAGGGCTGGAAAAACCTTTCTGGATTTCCAAATTTAAAATTTTGAACTTCATGCACGATATAAAACTGCTCGCACGATAAATGCTTTGGTGTATCATAGAGGCGACCTACTTAAGAGGGGAGCTTTGAGACCGCCTAGGAACATTAGCCTGGAATCGATGGCTCGCTTACATAATTACTGGTCGGTATGACCACATGGCAGGCTTCTGTTTGCGAAATGACCCTGCCGCTTGCCATTGGAAACTAACTAAACTTATCGGAATATTTTGCCTTCAGCGGGAACTCCTGAACCTAGTCACACCTTGAGTCTCCTCGCAAAGTGCTCATGTGAGTCTCTCTACTGCGCAATTGACCCCCTCCATATTATCCAGCCCTCTGATATGGTTGGCAAGTGTGCTACTTTAAACCTTCTTGATGGAAGGCTACTAGAAATGAACAGCTCACACAGTGACCAAGCAGCGCTGACGATAATGGATTTGGAGTTGTGAAATTTCCCATTAAGCGCTTAAAAGGATCATTTGGCGAGCATATGCGTGCTTTCGGGCCAGTACAGTTATATGAAATGTGCGAACGTAATATAAGTTTAAAAATATTTAATCAATAATGCTCGTCTGTTCATACAAATATAGTGTGTAAGATGTATGAAGAGGGAAAGGGTGATCACAAGCTGTGTGAGGGTTTGGTAGAGCGAGTCTGTAAGAAGAGAATACTTTTAGTAATTCGCAGTTATCGATTATGGCCGCGACACCTCGTAAAATCTGTTGCTCGTTTCTGTCGCACAGCACAAGGTTCCTGTCTTTGAATGTTTCTTCCTCTGTCTTGTTATATTAACGTGTTAGGTACTCTTTCACTTCGCCTCTTCTCAGCTGCTACGTTCGTGTGATCGCTTTTGTTGTCCACAACGGTTTTAAGCCTACCAGTGGCGAGGATTCCTCACATAGCCCCCTCCTCCGGCATGACACGAGAATAAGAACGCCTTCCTCCCGTTATACACGTGGACTTGCGCTAAATTCCAGGAAGGGTACCTATTCCCGCTTTCCCGCACTATGCCTAATCCTCCCTTAACTCTAAACCTAAATTGAAATCGACCGCTAACCCTTACATTACTTTTACCGGAGTTTAGGGCAAGCTACTTGCATTACAGGGCTTTACTACTCTCATGTCCTGCCGGGTGGAGGACAGGAGAGGGTTATAAGAAATCCTTTCCTACCACCACCCACTTATCTAGATCTAGATCAATTTTCCTTATAGTCGCCCCACTCTCCTTCGCTCTTGTCATCCACCCACATTACTACTAGACTTAGGTTATTATTATTGAGTGTTTGAATCCTGTTTGGATGCTTCATTGTACAAAGCTGCACTTTTATTCGGCGTTTTTTCAGGCTCACTTTTCGCCGGACCTACTGGTTCCTTTTGTTGCCTCCCCGAGCTACATGGAAATCCCCATATCTATTTCTCAAGTTATAGAAGCATATCCCTGAGTATGCGGTTCTTTCTTTCTCCTTTCTTTGACATCCCATTTTCGGAGACTCCCTTGACGTTCCTGACCTACTTTTCTTTCAGTTGGGTGAAGTATAGGTTGTTGCTGCATTTATACGCCGACCGTCCAACCGTTCTTGGCTGTATATTCCAATTGGCACCGCCCCCTTTGTCACCCGTTTTCAGTCCTCAGTGTGAACTATACACCCACTCGTAACTTAACGGTTTTCATGCCACAGTCAATCATTAAACTTCCACAGTCCTCACTACAATATCTCAACGGCTGTCTTTCAATCCTCGTGGCAGCTGCTATGCAATGAGGTGCCACAGTTCCAATGCAGCACAATAGAGACTAATCTTTTTGTACACTTCGGCATAATCCACCTTCCTTCGACAGTCAGTTCTCCCACCCTCGCTTGCTCCTCAGACCATCTTTTATTCATGCACGCCTCTCTGTTTACCCCTCCCGCCCACCCTGGCCTATGCTTTGTCCTGCTCTACCCCGGACTCTCCCCCCCCCTCCTTATGAGAAGGGCCTTCTTTGGTCATCGTGTGTGTGTTTTTTTGGTGTGATGTACATGTATTCTGCCTTTTTTCGGCGCCCAACTTCCAAATTTTCGTCACCCCTGTCTCTTTCCAATGTCCTCATTGGCCGCACCGAAAAGGCATTCGTGTACTTGTTTTGTAAAGAAGTAATTTTTGTACAATACGTTTTTTGAACGTTTGTGAAGGGTCACCTCGTCCCTGCAGAACTCCGGTTCGAAGCGTTTGATGGTCTCATTTTTGCGATTACGGTTAGATTGCCTTTATCGTTATTCGCTCACAGTTGCGCGTTGGAAGGTTCGCGGACCACGTTTTTGGTGTGGGTTTGAAAACCGGAGTGCGTCTGTCGCTTCCTCCCTTGACAGCGCTTGTAGAGTACGGGCATTTTTGGCCAATTTTGTTGTCCTGCTTCCGACATATACACCCTTTCTGGGTTCTGAAACTGGAGCACCTTTCTTGTATGCGTCCACAGTCAAACCTTTGCTTTGTTGGTGTTCCCACACTCAGATTCGCACAGCATTAAAGTCCTTTCGACCCAAAAGTGTGCGGAGGCTGGTCTCTCGTGTTGGAACCCTTGCCGCAATGCAGCTATTGGTCCTCTATATGCAGCTAGTTATTCTGGGTTATATCGATGACTAGAATCTGATGTTTTGCTTAAGAGTAGGTCATTAAAAGTGCCGGGCCACGCACGTGATTCCACACCGGCTTTGGGCAACGAATGCTAACCCTAGCGAACACGGTCAACAGGGTTGGGATTAGCGTTAAGTTTTGGTAAGCCTGTAATACGGTCTAATTCGGGGCTAAAAAGCAGCTAATTTTCACGATGACGGTGGGCATATCGAATTCTTTTAATTTTCAACGCCCTTTCCGTCCTTTAAACTGCCTACCGCTATTGCCAACATTCCCGTATTATACGCTTGCCCCTCGATTCTGCTTGTTAGTAGGGTCATACAAGCATTGGTTGCCCGGCTGTGTTCCATACCGTTTTCTTGCCGTTGGCATATCTGTAACACTCCCGCTGGTCACTCTTACCACACTACCCGAAAATTTATACACTTCTGTTAGTTACCAGGCTCTAAGGACGATGTTGCTTTACGTGCAGTTAAAGGTAAATTAGTCAGTCAGCCAATTTGTGAAAGATCCAGGCTTGCAGTTAGGTTAATGGAGTTTTTTATGGGTGCCTGCATAGGCGTCTGTGAGGCTTGGAGCCATCTATGCTCTTTTCAATCAGCACAACGACCGCATGACGTCTTCACTGAGAATTTGACCTGGGAAGGGGCTCAAGCAGTGTCTCAAGGCACGGGGAATGAGATTCCTCACTAAACTTCCAGGTGTTACAGCTGAATAAACGAATCTAAATCAATTTGGCTGATGTCCAATGTTAATTTCATCCTATCATTTCCATGTTTACATCGATGGATAATTGCCAGTGTTTTGAGTACTATATCCGACGATGAGCATCAATGCATTTGCAAAGATGTATATCCTAATGCATAATCGTGCTACCTGAGGAGGACATATTGATCCGAAACGGAATGTCAGTACGCCCTTGGCGGACGGGGGTGTGTTTCTTTAGCTGCTTATTCACCACAAGCAGGATCGAGTCTCAGTAAAAGATGGTAAGCTCAGGAGGAGAGCTTTCTGTACATTACCCCGAACTGCTATTTGAGGTATCTGCGGAGCTGGCAAGGCCAGTGTTTGTTCCCTGTTAGCCCGTGCTCGTGAAAGAGGTTTGCGCGAGCTGGTCAATCATCTGGGCGTGGATGACCTTGGCGGAAGTCTCGTGTGCGTTTATTCGAGCGCTGTGGGAATAAGGTCGGTGGTGGCGGTCGACTAGCTTGTTCCAACGTCAACACCTTTAAAGGCAGGGCGTTTCAGGTCACTTTAGCAAGAGAACTCGCTCGTCTAACGGAGGAACCAGATAAAACATATGGCGGAACCTTCAGTACGGGGATTATATTTTACTTGAAGTTTACGAAAGTCGACCCTAACGAAGGTGGCATTATTTATAATCCACCAGCTAACCCTGGGATTACGTGCAAATAGTAGCTGTCAGATAACATAATTCCATCCCCGCCTTGAAGTGAGCGCTGTGGCTCCTGAAGGGTGAACTCACCTGCGTGTCCTTACATTGAGCCTCTGCCAGGGGGCATGGAAGCCCGGATGCAAAGAAAAATCTGGTGCAAAGGTTCCTTTAACGCCCGTGTATTTTGCTGGGCACGAAGACTGTCGTGGCAGTTTAAGTCATAGGGAGACCCTAGTCACTGCGACCTTCGGGTCCGGTCCCGAACAGAATGAGGAGAAGTTGGACGTCTGTAGAGAATCCAGCCTAGTAAGATGATGGGTTGGGGGGTGTTGGCAGTCGCACGAGGGCACGCGTCCGGCGCCGTCATAGCAGGCGTTACGATTGAGAGTGAGGCAGTCTTCATAGCGCCTTGGGTGAGGGCGTGTCCGAGTTGATGGATCGGTTCGGATAGTTGCAATTGGTCGAGAACCATGTCTGCCACTTACACGCGCGCGAGAGGTACAGCTTTGCGATACGCGTCCGGAGTACGAAGCTGGGAATTATAGGGTTCTCAGAATCTGAGTACATTCTGAGCGCCGTTGAACTGTCATCTGCACGGTCCAGAGCGTTAACACGGAAACCCAGCGGCCAAAAACGGGTGCACAGGAGTCATTCAAACAACGAATTCGAGTGATTAAACTTAACTGCATAAAGAGACCTTAACGCTCTGTTTTCTTGTTGCAAGTTATGCTGGGGCCTTTATCGAGTCATTATAAGACGACGGACGTGTTTAGTGGACTTTACTTTTCTAGATGTCATAACTGAAGAGATTTTTTGTACGACAGTGACAAAAAGTATCTAGGCTAATCCTTTTAAATTACCCTTAGTCAAATACCTTGGAAACAGCTCATAAATTGAAACTTATAATGCCCCGAAGCACGCAGCAATAAAATAATCACAATGTCTTTAGGCTGATTTCTGTTAATAAATCTGTAGTTTGAAGTCAGCCAATTGAAAAAAAGCTAAACTGATCGCATTAGAGCGTAGGCCGAGTGAAAGCGGACGGTATAAGAATCCAAAGAAGGTATAAATTCCTAAATAAATCGCATGTATGTGCTTTTTCGCCTAAGAAATTTCAGTTGTCACTGACAGCGGAGTTGTCGAGCAACGATTAGTTTTCTTCTATCTTAACGTTTTGTCCAAACTGCATATAGGTTGTCAGCTGTGCTCCTTGCATTGTCTTATCTAATTAGTTAAAAAATACAACAGGGTCAACGACACTTTACACAGTGCTGTTAACAGTCGAGTTAATTCAAAATAATTGAATATGGATAAGGCCGTCCCGAGAAATGTTTGCGTATTCTAATTCCAGTGCAGCAGAAAAAAAAACAGACACACTAAATTAACATCGAATCTCCCTCATAACGGACTGCAAATGCAAGTGGTTTCGGATGTACTGACGTCTCAGCCTTGGCGAGCAGAATACAGCCTTTAAATAATAACGATTATTGTTTTATTTAACACGTTGGATATGTTTTATTGTCGATTAGTTGGTAGTTCTGTAGGCTCTAAGCAGTGATGGTACTCAGTGCAGTACAATCCTCGGGCCAAATTCCAAATTATAGGAAAAGACCGAAGACAACAATGGGGGAATTTATTACGCACGGATATCAGACAGCAGTGGCCACTGGCTAAGCCAGTGAAGTCTTCACTTGGACGCGAGAAGACGAAATTTCACTACAATGGTGGTGTAATGCTCATGCGTATACATTCAGCGGTAGACTCAAGCACACATCTTCATTAGTGATCAACCCTTTTTCTCTTTAAATGATATATTCCTTATAGAAGCGGGTGTACAGAGGTCTGTTTGGAACAGCCAAGGGCGGCATATTCGAGTTTGGCTTAGTGTATTTACGGTAAGAGTACCAAAGTCCAAGTGAGAATTTTGATAGAACAGCAGATTTCACTGTTATAAGAAGTGCGGAGAAGACGTTTCTGCAACATAGAAAACGTGACAAGGCAGGCCTGGGTATTCGGTTTCTACGTAAAAACAGAATTTATGGAGGGCCATCTTCCTCCATGTTAATAGAAGCGAGTATCGAAGAGTGTCGCCGACATCGACGAGGGACACTGGCATGGATATTTTGGTTTCTGAAGTCATCGTCAACACGCACTACGCCGAGGCTTCAAATTGATTTTGTTAGTGGTCATTATTTGTTAAAATTTGAACTCCTGCCCACTTCAGCTGTATGCGCACGATCCATCGCTTGTGACTGAATACTTACGGTGAGTGAGTTCTTTCATTTTCAGCCGAAAATATATCACTCATTTTCAGGGAAGCCGCAAAACCGATAAAACTTCCACATTTTCACAGTGCCTTAACCTTGGCAAATGGCAAAGTCCATATATGTTCGTCAGCGAAGTATCTAATTAACGCGTTTTGTCATCGGGTAACTTATTATAAAACGCTTTTTAATTGATCTTATGCACATTACTTGTTGACTTTTGTTGTGGACTTTCATTTTTCGTGGCAAGGAGTTTTCATTTTTGAGTGAATCTAACAATATGACCCAAACGGTTATCACAATTAGAAGTAATATCCAAAAGCTCACTACTTCGGTAACTGCTTTTAACAACTATCCTATTTTGCAGGTTTTGATTAACACATGGAGCACGATCTAAATTTATTGCCAATCTATTGAAAACAGTGAAAATCGCGGAATACTCACTGGTATTTTATGGACGATCTGAGACTAATTGTAATCCAATAACAGAAATATCGATAAATAAAATTGACGAAAGGATAGTTGTCTTAATATACACGAAATGCGTACGCTATCATCTAAAATTTATATTTATTCGTCGCCTTTGCAGTGATTTTTCAAGTTTTCAGAATTTGCTAATTTTTTTCAAAAAAGTTAATATTTCTCAACAAAATAATATTACTTTTCACATTTCCTGTAAGTATTAAATTTTTTAAGGTTGTTCATTAATATTTCAAAATTTTGCTACATGCGTAGATGCCGGTTTGCGAGTGATTATCAATCTTTCGTAAATTTCGGCATTTTGCATGAGTTTCTGTATATAAGAATGTTAATATGTCAGTACTGAAGGACAGAAATATCAATTTCCTTCTTGTCAGGGAACTCCGCGCATGAGCGCATGCGGACGATTATTTAAATGTTATAAATCTTTAAAAGGCTTGGAATCGATAATTCGGCCTTCGATTTCGACGAGGTCCGCCATACTCTCAACAGCAGGGTGGTGCAGTACGGTGACTTCCGCGTGGATTCGTTTTAAGTGATAGTAGCCTTGCGCTGCAGCTACCACACACTCTCCTCCCCCACCTGAGCCAGGTGTCATGACAGAGTCAAGAAGACCGGAGGCGGGAGAAGACGCAGGTGGCTGGAGCCACCCCCTGGACGTACCACCACACCTGGCACCGATCCTACGGAGTGTGAGTGCCATAAAGGTCACATTAAGAAGGAGCCGTTGCAGCCTGACTCTCTGTCCGCCAGTTAGCCACTCCACGCAAAAACACACACTGGGCTGACCTCGTGGTCCGAGTTATCCCGTCAGTTGGCAACCTTCCAAGCCACGGTTTTAAGCGCACCGTGATAGTTTCAAGTGCTCCAGATTGTTTATAGCGAGGAAAATGCGCTGAGCCACCCAAACACGCGCACCAGGATTTCATACAACAGGGGGTTGAACGGCTCACATCTCAAATGTGTGAGATAGTCAGAGGTCCCGTTGAGAAGGAGCCTTCGCAGCCTTACTCTCAGACCACCAGTCAGCCACTCCACACACACATTGGACTGACTGCGAGGTTTGAGTGTGAAATGTCAGTTGGCAATCTTCCAAACCACGGCGCTTATCGCCCCGTTATATTCTCAAGCTCAGATCACACGTTCAATCGAAGAGTCACATGGAGGATCATACTTGCCTCTTAACCAACTATGCAGACTGAGAGCATGTTTCTTGTGGTGTTGCATGTGATCATGTGAGGTGCAGAGGCTGATGAGGAGAGATGTAGTGTTTGTGGTATACCTGGCGGTTTTCTACCGCAGGTTTTCATGGAGACGCATGTGACCTAATTTGGCCCATGCGGTATTTGAATGTTCGTGTGCAGTGCGGACAGTTGAGTTGGGTGTGGCGGGTGTATGTTGATGCTCCTGGCACTGGTTCGCCGGTCTTTGTGTGATGAATTCGCAAGTGACCGATCAGGCCGATGCGTGACAATGAGGACAAGATAGGTCCGGAGGTGCTGAGTCTGCAGGGGCTCTACTGTGAGTACTGGTAGTCGAAATCCTGAGGGGAGTATGGGAAGTGCTGCTGGGTGAGCAAGATGTGCTGGCATCGCGGTGAATTCCGCTTTCGTGGATGCGCATGTGACCGATCAGGCCCATGCGATGAGTGAATGCGCGTGGGCATTGAGGGCATTTGAGGCGGCGGTCTTTTGCTGTGCCTTGGTGCTCCAGGTACTAGTTCGCCAGTCTTTGTGCGATGGATTCGCAAGCGACCGACCAGGTCGATGTGTGAGGTGAATGTGCGATCGCAATGAGGACAGGTTGGTACCTAGTCCCCATCGCTGGTACTGGGGGCGGTGGTGGTGTTGGAGATAGCAAGTACTCGGAGGTGGCTACTGAGGTGGTGGGAGTGGGGCAAGTGGTGTTCTTCGCCGTGATCGGCGCAGGAATTGGAGGGAGAATGGTGTCAGTGATCGTGGGTGTCAGGGCATTGATGAAGTTGTTATCAGTGGTTAGGGTGGTCGTCGTCGTGGGCTCTGAGGCAGATTTGGCAAAGTTTGATGCTATGGGATTGTTGTAGCATTGAATTCGAAGATGTCCGAACAGGCCGATCCGCGCACGGAATGTGCCTTGACAGGATGGGCACTTTGGCAGATCTTGGGCATTGGCGGTGTTGATCCGCGGTGCTTGTGACTTGCGAACCGCCCTTTTGGCCTTAGCAGCGGCAATCCAGTTGGCCTCATATATTGCTGCACCAGTCTTCACGGATCTTCTCCATGCCGGTCTATCCTGGGCGAGGTCCTCCTAGGTGGACGGGTTGATTTGCAGTTGCTTCAGAGATTGATTCAAAGTGTCCTTGTAGCGTTATTTTTGACCTCCTTTCGACGAGAACCCGTAGCGACATATCCGTAAAAAAGTCGTTTGGGGATTCGTTCGTCACCCATTGCCGCCAGTTGGCCGCACTATCGCAGTTTCACTAGCCTCAGCATGGCGTGGATGCTGAGGATTCTGTTCCGCTCCAGGACTTCTGTGTCCAGGATCCTGTCTGGCCATCTAAGTTTCAGTATTCTGTGGAGGCAGCTGAGATGGAAGTGATTCAGCTTCCTGGCTTGGGTCGAGTAGACGGTCCAGGTCCCCGCTCCGTAAAGGAGTGTCGTCAAGACGAAGGCCTTGAACATCTTCAGTTTTGTGTTCAGGTGAATACCGTGGTGATTCCATACGGAGGCCTGCAGTCGGCCGAAGGCCTGAATGGCTCTGGAGATGTGTTGCGCAACCTCGTTGTCGATTCTCGTGTTGCGTGACAGCGTGCTTCCCAGATAATCAAAGGTTTCCACGTGTTTGAGTCGAGCACCGTTGACATTGATTCGGGAACATTGTATTCCGTTCTGGGCGGCGGTTGGTGCATGACCACCGTTTTGGCTGTACTGATTGTTAATCCGAAATTGTCGCAGTCTGCGGCGAAGAGGTCCATACTCCTTTGCATGTCCTCCTCCGTCACGGTGTTAAGAGCGCAGTCGTCCGCGAAGAGCAAGTCATGGACTTTTAGTTATAGACACGTACGTTGAAGCCTTCATACGCCGACTTTTGAGAAGGTTTCCGTCAGTTCTATATGCCAGGCGGATACCAGGCTGCTCATCACGGTAGGCGACCGTCAGCATAGCAGAGAACATGAGACTGAAGAGGGTGAGAGCCAGTACGCAGCCCTGCTTCACTCCGTTGGTCAATGCGAATGCTTCTGATATCGTCCCATTGTCAGTGACGCGCGCCGTCATCCAGTCATGAAGCTGACACACCATGTGCCTGAACCGCTCAGGACAGCCGAATTTCTGCATGAATTTCCACAGTCCCTCGCGATTCACCGTGATAAAGGCATTTGTCAGCTCCACGAAGGTAGTGTAAAGCTGAGTTCGCACCTCCTGGCACTTCCCTTGCAGCTGACGGGCGGCAAGGATCATGTCGGTCATTCCGCGGTGTCGTCGGAAGCTACATTGGCTTTCCTGGAGCAGGGCCTGCTCTAGGTACCGGTTCAGACGATTGAGATGGATACGGACGAAGATATTCCCGGCGAGGCTGAGCAACGGTATGTGTCTATGGTTATCACAGAATTGCCTGTTCCCCTTCCGCTTTTAGAGATGTACGACGGTCGCGTCTTTGAAATCCTGAAGAACCTTTCCTTGGTGCCACATCTCCAGGAAGAAGGTTGTGAGTTCCGCCATGCTCGTAGACTTCCGGTGGGATTGCATCGGTTCCCGGTGCTTTACCGCTGGGAATCTGCTGCACGGCCCGGGTGGTTTCTGGTAGGGAAGGCGGTAGATCCAGGTCATTGTTCGTGTCCAATTGAGGGAGCCGGTCATTGACAGCATCAGAGATGACTGATGAGCAATTAAGGGCACTTCTGAAGTGTTCGGCCCAGCGTTTCCGAATTCTGGATTTCTCCGGCAGAAGTGAAGTGCCATCAGAGCTGAGCAGCGGTTCGGTCCCCTTGATGCAGTGGCCGTAAATTTCCTTGATGGCTTTGAAGACGTTTTTCATTTCATTGCGGTCTGCATACCCCTGGATTTCCTCAGCCTTTCGGTCATCCAGGCGTCCTGCATCTCCCACAGCCGTTGCTGTACAAGGCGGTGGCATCTGAAGAAGGCTGCTTTGGTGGCGTCAGTCCGAGGTTTCATGTAGGCTTTGTGTAGTCCATTCTTTTCCGCGAGTAAGTTGCTGATGTCGGGGTCATTGTCGTCAAACCAGTCCTGGTGTAGACGGCGTGCGTGTCCGAGGACTTGGAGGGCGGTGGACTGGATGACATTTCGCAGTTGAAACCATCGTGTTTCCACGAGGGGGGAGGGGGGCTGGCATGCAGGAGTATGCAGGCCCTCCAGTTTCTGGGTTATCTAGTTGCTGAAATAAAACAGTGAGCAGGCAAATTTAAAAAAAGAATATTTAACTTACCTGGCGGTCGCTTACCTTGAGGCCTTCTGCGGAGTTGAAGTCAGAGCCTTGTCTTGCAGATGACGAGACGGCGGTCCGTCAAGCCATCTACGTCGTGGATCACCTTAGTCACCAGCACGTCCTGTCGATCTCGCCTCCGGACGAGAACATAGTCCAGCAGCTGCTAGTACCGCGACTGAGGGTGCATCCACGTGGCCTTCTCTCACGTTGGAAGACGGAAGAAGGTGTTGGTCAGCAGGAGACGGTGTTCCGCACACGTGCGCAGAAGAAGGAGGCCGTTATCGTTACAGCTACCGAGACCGTGGGGACCCAGCTCTCCCTGCCAGGCAGCGTGGTCCGTCCCGACGCGGGCGTTGAAGTCACCAAGGACAATTAACTTGTCCATCTTCGACACAGTCGCCAGCAGGGCGTGCAGGTCCTCGTAGAATTTGTTCTTCGCATCATCAGAGCTCTTCATTGGGGAAGCATAGGCGCTGATGATGGTGGCGAACTTGTCTACCCGTAGAGGCATGCGGCGGCTCATCAGGTGATCATTGATACCCTGCGGCAGACAGGGCAGACGTCCCATAATGTCGTTCCGGATTGCAAAGGCAACACCAGTGTCGCGTCGCTCAGCCTTTGGGCGTCTGCTCCAGAAGAAGGTGTAGCCGGCACCCGCCTCCTCCAGCTGACCCTGTCCAGAGAATTGGGTCTCGCTGAGAGCAGCAATGTAACGCACCAATTCTGAGCGAATATCGCCGTCCTTCGTTTCGGCCGGTCGCTCCTCGGATTGTCTAAAACGTAACGAACAGTCCAGGCTGCTAATCTGAACGGACTCCCCCGAGCAGCATGGAGGTTATGGCGCGGGGATGGGGACGGGTGGTTTTTTGTTTGTTTGAATTTTACGACCGCGTATTTTTGATCTGCGAGCTGCGGCCGGCTGCAGTAGACGTGGTACCCAGCATTTGTTTAGGGCACCTTTTTTGGCCCTTTCCTATGCGAAGAGGCAAGCAATGCTTCTCCTAAATAGGGCTACTAGGACATCCCAGACGGCTCCAGAACTCCACTATGGGTCACGATTTTTTAGTGGGAGAGTGACCCGAGTTAGTCTGGGCCGCCTACGGCGTTGTTGTCGCCCCCACCGTAGGACCTTTTTAGAGGTGGGGGGAGGTGGGAAGTTCGGGAGTAAGCGGGTGTGGAGACACACACTGCACCGGAGAACAGATCACTTATGGAAATAGAGCTTCGGTAGAGCCAATGGAGATTAAGGTCTTAGGTATTTGGAGTAACTTTGACGCAAGCCGTCGCGGCAGAACAGACAATCGGCGGGGGTGCCACATGGGGGACGCAGCGCACATCCAGCATTTACAGGACGGGAACACTGGCATATACTGGCAACTGCGAGCATGACTCTCCAGTTTCTGAAGATGGGTATATTAAACGACTGCTCGAAACGTCACACGAAAATATATTACTCACAATGAACACTCCTCCTCCTCCTCCTCCTCCTCCTCATTCTCCTTCTTTTTCTTCCAAATGTCGTTTTACTTCCATCTTCAGTCGCGATATAAAACTTAATTTCTGGATTTTCTACAGTACATTGAGCATACTTTTCTCACCAGATAACTTCTGAATATTTCGTTGTGGTTCGCATATAGTTGGGTTTCTTCAGCCTTGCGATTTATTCAAACATTCTTTATTTCCCTTCACCGCTGCTCCACCAGAAGTCGGCCTCAGAAGAAGGTCGCTTTGTTGTCATTGGTTCTATGGTGGACGTCGGTTGTGTGCAGTGGAGTGCAGACAGTAGATTTCATCGCTGTCCTCAAACCAAGCCTGATGCTGATGACCTACGCAACCTTTGAGGTTTCAAGCAGTAAAGTTGAGGTTGTTACGTCGTTGGCTCAACTACGTCTCTACAGTGGCGTTGGGTTGAAGTGCTTTCAAAGGAAGACTCGGACGGTTATGCGCAATCACTAATTGTGTTGTGTTTAACTTACCTGGTGTTCGTCTGCGGAACTGTAATTGCAGCCCCATCTTAGAGATGAAAGTGTGGTGGTCTGTCCAGCAGTCGGCAGCACACCTCGTCGTTGTCAATAGTAACACCTTCGGAGGTTAAAGTTGTCTAGCAACTGCCAGTGTCCCGAGCGGGGGTGCATCCCCACCGCGTTCCCCGTCATCAGATGATGCTATTTAGGACATTGTGTTGCGCATAGGCCTGCAGGAGGAGAAGGCCATTACTGTTGCAGTTGCCTATCTCGTGGCGGCGACCCAGCTCTACATTCCAATTAGATTTATTTGTGCCCATGCAGGCAGTGAGGTCAACAAGGGCAATACGTTTGTCTGCCTTCGGCACAGTCGCCTGATGGGCGTGCATGCCATCGTAGGACTTGTGCTTCACGTCTCTCTGCTGGCCTTTGGGGGTGCGTAAGCACTGAAGATGGTGTCAAATTTGATTCCGTGAAGAGGCAGGTGCTCTAAGGCAGACAGCGCAGTCATCCCACGATGTCGTTTCTGATGGCAAAGGGTACTCCGGCGTCATGTCACTGTGCATTTCGAATTCCACTTCAAAATGCTTTTTCGGCACCCACCTCCACCATTCGTCCCACTGAGAGCTGCGGTGTCAACCTTATGTCGCCAGGTCTCGAGTGACCATGGTCATCCTTGTCTCGTTTCGGCTGCTCTGCGTGTTGTCTAAAATAGAACTGTTATATCCCTTAGCCGCGTGTTGTCAGTTGTTGCGTGGGATGGAAAACAGTCAGAGATGACAGAGAACAATGTTACTGCGAAAACCACTATGCGCACGTCCTTATTCATTCCCACCCTTTTGTCTACAGCGTTGTATTTAAGGGCATTGCTTTGTCTGATTCACGTCATCTCATTGGTTGACCTCCGAGCGCTAGCGTGGCAGATCCTCGCGGTTTACCGGCGCGGCCGGATCACCACACCGCAGGTCAGTCTCGCCCACCAAGCGCGCACGTGAGTCAGGCAATATTGGTGCGTCGCGTTCCGGGCCGCTCTAACGCCTCATGTTGTTGAAGAATTGGCTGCGTACGTTGTGAGTGGAACCGGGGTCATTTCGTCCGTCGTAGCCCGACGATGTCCACCGTATACTCAATAGCATGATGTTACAGGAACGGTGGCTTGTGCGCAAATTAATTTTAAATGATAATAGACTTGTACTGAATCTACCGCACTCTCTCTTCCCTTACCCGCTTATGCCCGGTGTCAAGTCATATCCAAGAAAATCTGAAGCGGAGTCAGGCAGAGATGAAGCACCTTCCACGGAGTAGAAGAACGGGTGGGGCACGAACCTGCACTTACGCGTGTCCACGTTGGGCACGCGCACTCCCGATGCTCGGCATTTATTATGGGACCGCATCCCAGAATAATAACGCCTGCCACACCCTGATTTGGCCGCCTCGATGGTACAGCGCATTTACCATGCGGCCCGTTTAGGGGACACACACATGACAGTTCAACCGTCGTAGTCCGACTATGTCCACCGTATGCTCCACAATTTAGTGGTGCAGGGACGGTGACTTGCGCATGGATTATTTTTAAGTGATAGTAGACTTGCGCTACAGCTACCGCACTCTCTACTCCTCCCCTACCTGAGCCCGGTGTCATGACAGAGTCAAGAAGACCGGAGGCAAGAGAGGACGCATGTAACTGATGAGGGTCGTAGCCGCTACTGGGCGTGCCGACACACCTGTGTCCAGAGGTAATCTGATTCTAAAGGCCATCCGGCAACATCTTGGATTTCAGCAGTGGAAGTTGGGTAGCTGAATGTATTACACCATATTTCCGGGTCTAACTGACAGCCTGAACTCGTACACTGCCTCGGCTGTTTTCCCTCTTGATTGGCGCTATATCAAAGTGCAGTTTTTATTCTAGGGTCATTTTTCGTTTGTATTTATTTCGTCATCCCAACGAACCTACGGTTCCTAGTGTGTCACCTTCTCACCAAAAGACCTTCCATATCAGTTTCCCCGTCAAAGCTTAAGGCCTAAAAAATAGAAGAATAAGTTTGTTCGCTGAAAACGGTCCGGTATATGTTGATTATGCGTCCAAACTTTGAAAAGTAGGTCGTTAGCGCGTGTAACTTCCTGTATTTCTTAAGACCACTCATGAAAACATCTGAAGCATTCTTGTTTAGGATCGTTTTAAGTTTCTCCTTATTCTCTTGACCAGTTTAAATTCTTGAGAATTGGCAATTGGTTGACTTATTTTCCCAACTGTCGGATGAATAAAATTCCTCAACGTTGATTGGGACTCCACATACAACGTACAGGACCCGCTGTCTTCGCAGTGTAATGCAGCTATTTTCACAGTCTTTTTGAGAGATCCACGGACATCCATGTCGAGCAGCTCACCAAAACATGCGATTTGGTTTTCCAGGTTCCCCACGGTTATAACAGCGCTCAAGCCAGCCACACACATTTCAAGAGGTTTCCGCGATACATAGATGGACGGGTGACCTGGAAGTCTTCTATTTCGTAACCCCGAGTTAATGTTCCGATTCGTCTCCTACGTCCGCCTGAATTTCGAGCTCAACCTGTTGACAGTGCTTGAAAATCGATTTCGGTAGGGATTAAATATGGGGTCCTCTAAACCCCATCCAAGTAATAACGGTGGACCTCTGCATAATTCCAGAAAGGGTAAATATTCCCGTGTCTTGAACCCAACACCAGCCTTAACGTAAACTTAACCCGCAACCCGAATCTTAACCCTAGCCCAATCCTAAACACTAACGCCACGTAAGCACTTACAATAAGTTTAACCCCAAACCTAATCCTGACTTACTCTACCTCGATTTCTTATTTGTCTTAGGGCTGTTTTTATTTTGATACATTTTCCCAACAACTTTCCCACCAGTCGCACCTACTTCATCCAGATGCTGTTCCATTACTTGCACTGCACAGCAAGTTTGTTTACCTGACTGTCTGCATAGACACGACTGGGAGACTTTCTTGTTGCCAAGATGGTCGATGTGAGTCTCTGATACAATAAGGTTCACAAGACAGTTTTCATCTGCAAATGTCCTGTTCGTAAGAAATAACTCCTTGAATTCCATTTACGTGCCGTTTGGCGCCAGATGTAGGCTGGTGTTGGCTAATGGGCACCAATTACCTGACAGAATTCTTTTTTGACAGTCAGTAGATCAGACGTTCTGTCAACTGGAAGCCTGGCAGCTATTCCATTTATAAAAAAGGTAAAGACAGTAATATGCTATCCCATGAAAAGTTAGCCAAAAGTCTGGTATATATTTTGATCAGAAAATATTACTTAGATAGAGTTTTTATATTAATTATCGTGCAGCATAATCCCAAGAGATTTTGCTAGCATGGAGCTGTCGGCTTTGGAACATGCTTTTTCCGATAGCCTTTGAAAGCAACATTCTATAAAACATGAAAAATTTAGTATTAAGCATTTTCCCGTTGATTTTCAAATGCCCTTAGAAATTCCAATACATTTATTGTGTTCGTTCGGTAGAAAATGGTGTGTTCTCCAAATAATATGCTTGATAAATGGCAGTTTTCGGTTATGAGGGGTTTTAAGAACGTGAAACGTCAATTAATAGGGTATCGCATCTGTTCATTTAGTTTATGCTACTTATGAATTATAGCATGTGGTACAAATGCACTGCAAAATTTCATGGGACCTAGTTGACATCTTCGCATTTGCGAATAGAAATGTATGATTTTCCGAACACGGAAAATATGTGGTTTGGTAGTTGGAAAACCTGAATTCACGTGTAGCACTAGGTCAGATACAAAATTGTTCGGGAAATGAAAACAATTTTTAAACCCGAACAAAACACTTTCAGGTGTAAAATTGGAAGATTTCTCAAGTTTCTACCAAATCCATAAATAAATGATTTTTTTAAATGGTCTCCATAAAATATAGTGGAATTTGTAAAGGCGTTGAAAATCAATTGAGTGAATTAATGCTACTTAAGAAGTCCTTTTGTGTATAATGTTGTATTTAGGCGGTCGGAAGGAAGCCCGTTCGAAAACCAGCATTTTGACATGACTGAAATTTGATATCGCACAATACTTTCTACTACAACTTTACTTAAGTAACCTTTTCTAATTTAAAAAACATTTTAGAATTCCAGTTAATATTTTATGAGGTAGCACATATACTTGCAGTGTTCACAGTTGAGCACACGTAACTCACCATCGGAACTGACGGTGCACAGTTTTCTTGGGTTTGAACGTTTTGCTCTGCAGTGCATCGGACCTTTGGTCATTAAAAGGGGAAGTTGAAGAAATTGTGCTAGCGTGCTGTCCTTGGCCTTCTAGTAGGAATTCCTCTATGTTGCGGCCAGTTCCTCCAGATGTCAAGCACCTGTATCCGTTGATGGTTGTGTTCGTCAATCAATTTATTACCCAGGTTAATGTTTCGGATTTTAAATCATTCAAATTATTTCTGCATTGCTAGATCACCATCCTTGTCTAATATGAACAAAAACTGTATGCGTTCATATGGCCACGTCCTCGCCGAGGTTTCGGGACTGGTTGAACGATAGTGTCTTAACCAGATTAGTCTGAGTATACATACAATCAAGCCTACCTGACAAGTCGAACGAATTTTCATTTGTTTTTTTTCAGTTTAAAACATTCAAAGCGCCTGTTGAAGTTAAACAGTGCTTTCGAGATAAAATCGATTCCAGTTAGTTTATCCGATAGATTCCATTTGTCTTGGTTTAAACAGCATTAAATCATTGATCAGATGTTTCGCAGACTTTCTTAAACAATAATTCATATTATCTGAACCATTTTTTGTCAGTAAGGCCACAGTCGGCGTTGTAGGTAAAATCGATGAGTCTATCCTCCAACCACCTGATTTTATCTTCATTTAACGTCTGTTTCCAGACTTTTGCCTTTTATGAGAAGAACCATGAAACTGGTTTGCCTTGATTTCAGAAACCTCTTCACTGATCATTTTCTGAATTCGCCTGTGTTGCCACTTGTTATACCTCCTAGTAATATGTCTCCTTTTGTTACGTGGAGAGGGTTATAGACAAGAGTTGCAAAGAACACATTTTCTAAGACAGTCACTGTCGTGCGCACATTATTGCTCCTTTCCGTGATTTGGTTCACGGCTTCGCACTTAAGGGCAGTGTCTCTGTCTGATCCGTGTGTTCTCATTGGTTGACCTCTGAGTACTAGCCTGGGCTGACCCTCGCTGTTTGCAGGTGCTAGAAGGTCGCGTATGACTTGGAGGCCTGCTGACAATTCGACTGTGGCAAGCGACGGCGTCCGCCATGTTTCGCACAGAAAAGGTGCAGCACCGGTAACTTACGAGTGACTTGGTCTATAACGAGACACACTTGTTCAGAATCTACCACAATTTCTTCTCTCGCAAACCAAGTTTCCATGGCATGACAATATCAGAACAACCGGAGATCGGCTCCAGTGCAATGCCTGGCAAAGATAAACAGCTCATATAAGCGTTCCACAGGTGAGCTGGCCTCCGAAAAATCTGCCAGTCTTTCCGAAGGGCGGCTCGTATATCAGATGTTGAGAGCACCATAAAGGTCACATCAAGAAGAGATCACTGAGCCGGACTCTCAGTCGTCCATCCAGTCATCCCTTCCCACACAAGCAGTGCATACAATTAAGGCAGAGTTAGCTTATCAGTTGCCGGCCTTCCAAACCAAGACTATTGGCGCGCCGTGATTTATGAACTGCTGTCAGATTTTTTTCATAATGATAAATTCGCTGCTTTGACGCGGGACTAGATGCCTGAGTGTCAATCTACTTGTATCTTCGCTCCCTAAGGCACCAGTCCGCTGTCTGATGGTTGGATTGAGTGCACTGACTGACTCATATCTGTGTCAACGCATCCACCAATGTGTGGAAGAACTTATGGCTTCGCGAGCCAATATGATCACTTTCTAGTCCAGCGCATCTAATGCGCAGTTCTCTGTGGACTCAAACCACCACCACCGACTCCGATGACAGTTCGACTGACCTTTCCGATGATGTTTACGGTGTACCCTGCAACATGGTGGGTGCAAGGACGGTGACTTGCGCAGGAGTTAGCTTATAAAAGACTGGCGTGTCATCTGTCTCAATCCCTCTTCCCCACTCTCCGGAGCCCGGCGTCAGGACAGAGTCAAGAAGACCGGAAGCGGCATAGGGCGCAGGTGGCTGCCACGGTGCGAGTTTGCACCCGACGGTTCGACCGTCGAATTCGACGAGGTCTACCGTATGCTCCATGGAAGGGTGGTGCAGGGACGGTGATTTGCGCGTGATTTAGTTTAAAGTGATGGTAGGCTTGCGCTGCATCTACCGCACTCTCCTCCTCCCCCACCTGAGCCCGATATCATGACAGAGTCAAGAAGACCGGAGATGGGAGAAGACGCAGTTGGCTGGCGTGGCTGGAGCCGCCCCTGGGCGTACCACCACACCTGTCACGGGTCCTATGGAGTGGGAGTGCCATAAAGGTCACATTAAGAAGGAGCCATTGCAGCCTGACTCTCTGTCCGCCAGTTAGACACTCCACGCAAAACACACACTGGGCTTACCACGTGGTCCGAGTTATCCCGTCAGTTGGCAACCTTCCAATCCACGGCTTTTAGCGCAACGTGCTAGTTTCAAGCACGTCAGATTTTTTATATTGAGGAAAATGTGTTGAGCTGTCGATCCACTCTCTCCCCCACGCCCAACATTTAACCACTGTCCGAGCCGGTCAGTTGTCTGATGCGGAAGTGGGCGCAGCTGCTGGTGACCTCATCTACGTGTACTACGTACACAACCTGCCCCCCAAACACAAGCACCAGGATTTCACATAACAAGTGGTTGAACGGCTTACATCTCACATGTGTGAGATAGCCAGAGGTCACGTTAAGAAGAAGGCTTCGCAGCCTCACTCTCAGACCACCAGTCAGCCGCTCCACACAACACACAGTAGACTGACTGCGAGGTCTGAGTGTGAGTTTGCACCCAGACGTGTCACCACAACCCCCTTCACGTGTGACATTTATGGGTGCGCATCCCGACTAACGCCTGTCATGATCTAATCTGACCCCGTGTTGGTCCACTGCATCTACTACGTGGCCCCTCACCACCAACACATGCAATAACTTCATAACTTACAGCTTTTTTATCTCCTCAGAAGGTAATACGCTTAGAGCGAATCCTTCAGACAAAACATTTTTTTGGGTTCGATCTGAAAGTTTTAGCTGGATCCGGTTCCCTCAGTATGGTGAACAGCGGCATAATCGTACGCAATATTTGTGTCTCATCCCAGAACCAGATGGTTTGGCCAGTCGACCGGTGCGCGAAAGAGGAAAGAAAGAATGAGAGCCAATCGGCAACAGCGCATCCCTTAGTACGAAAAATGAGACTCGCTTAAATCAGTCACGCCACGTTAAATGTCGTGATGTGGATGTCTGCCAACCGACGGAAAAGCTTGATACTGTGAAGACGACGAGTCATACTGGAATGGCTCCTTCTTAATTTGACCTCTATGACACACCAACACAGTTGGGATCTGAATCGAACAATTGTCTTTTGTGCAATCCTGGTTCATCATGAGCGCACCATAGCACATGTGTGGCTCGCGTAGACGGGGTGTTTAGCCTTTTCAGTCACTGCAACCGATCGTACCTCTAGTCTTGATGTTATCTCGATACCTCGCTTAGGTGGACCATGAGGGGAGAGTGTGGGAGATTATTCGCTGAAGCCACCATTCTGCATCCACCCTTCTGTGGGACGCACGGTGGACATCATCCTCTGCAGCGGTCTAAGTACACCTTTAAAAACTCTCCTCATAATGATTGCGAATTTCAATAAAGCACCAGTCTGGTCGGTCATCAGACCATGACTGAAGAACCAGTTCCTACAGCCAGTGGTGGACATTTTTCGTGTGCAAATTCCGTCCGCACCTTCAGATATCATAGGGGTTTTTTGGTCATATTCGCTAACACGAAAACCCTATAGTAAACACAGCCATTTGGACATCCTTTACACCAGTGGGCTTTGTGGACTCAAAGCATGACCCAAGCACGCGCTGCTGTCGATTTGGGACCGACGAGGGGTCAAATTGAATTGAGTTTATCGGGCTGCGCTGAGTTGAAGCGCCCCCTTTACAATAGTCATGCGTGCGCGGGGCATGCTTTAGTCTGAAATTGTCACGCATCTTCACTCACTGTACCCAACCTCATCGTTAGCTGGTGACAGGTCCGGAAGGGTGACTGCTTTGTGGAAGAGAGAGCAAAAAGAGAGAGAGATAGTTAAGAGTCAGGCCGATAATGGGACATCCATCCCCGTGACGTGTCACCGCATCTCGTACAACAATAAGTCTGAAAGGCTTAAAGTAATAACAGTGTGCAATCAGTCGTAGTTTGGAAGGTTGAAAGGTGATGGAGCAATTCTACTTCTCTCAGGACTGAGGGTCTGGTTGAGCCAGTTCCTTCTTACTGGGGCCTTTATGACATTTTCACGTATGTACAAGCTGAGACCCGCCTGAATGTAGCTTGGTATATGTGTGGGTGTGGTGTGGGGACCTGGCCGTGTCTGACATGCACAGACGTTCTGTTTAGATTTGTAAGCCACTGCGCCCTCATGTACGGTGTTGGGTGTCGTCGAACTATCGGTACCCCTACCTCTACCCGATAAATTGTATGGGAAGCCAATTATTTTATCGATGAAACTCGAATAGTAGTGTTATTTACGACCATGCTGGTGGGCCAAACGTTTCGTAATCTGAAGATAGGTATCATTCCACCTTGGATGATTTTTTCAAGCGGTGACGTAGACACAAGTCAACACACCTTTCGGAATATAAACGACTCACGGCAAATATCAACTACCGAAATCGGTGATCATTCAGTCACAAGAATTGTATGATTAGTACCAGTGCCTATGCCAGCGACAGATGCACGAGGAAGCCTTCTGATTCCTGTTCCTCCCCCACCCCAAAATTCGATCGCTGGGGTGTGAGTGAGTGAGAGAGCAGTCACAGTGACCACCTCCCTGGCTGACATGGCTAGCAGATAGGGATGGCCAAGTTGAACTTTCCATCAGTAATTGATTCTGTTGCTTGATCTCAGAGTGCCACCACCCCTCCCCAAGTGTGATGCTTTGGCAAAACTAAAAAGGCATTTACCAATTAGACCCATATGGATGCTGTGCTAGAAAGTGTGCTCTAGCGTAAGCTTAATGTGATGAGTGACACTAGACTGGACACTTACCAGCTTGCCCTTTACCCCAGTCCTTTCTATCTTGTGCAATGTCAATGTCTCTTCCCCCAGCAGACTGAGGCTTATCTTCTCTCAAATGTTTAGCACTTCCTGAGGTTTATTATATTTCTCGCGTGTGTCCGGGTCCATACTGACTTTTTATCGTCCAGCAGCGCGTCTTCTCGGGGAGCACAATCGAAACATGAAATTCAAACTGCGATTTACACTTCTGTGACATTTAGCGTCCTCATCCAGTCGCTGCGTAGCCAAAGCCCGGAAAACCTAAGGTATAAATTCGGGTTAATTGGGTTTTTCTGCAAGACACGCAACCAGTATAGTTGAGGGCTCAGGCTCACGTGCCTATGATTGGACGTCTTCAAGGTCACCAGGAAGTAGAGTTCACTGTTATGGGCTAATCCTGAGCATAAGCTGGAAGAGATGGGTGGCCGAATGACGTTAAGTCTGTAGGATATCCACGTCGGAGGACTCTAAACCCTCTCAGAGCAAAAATGCGGGAACTAACCAGAGACGAGCGCGAGGTGGATTTTTTATATCGAAGATAAACACTACATTCCTATAGACGAGGAAATGGTCACTTGGCTGTATTCAAATATCTTAATCCCTTGCTTTGACAGAGAGTCGAGACGAATTGCTATGTAAGTCTCCTTCAAATGAAAAGATAAAAGACAAATAACCACAGTCGTCAGTTGGTCAGTTGGAAATAGACTAAAATATTCAATGAGGAAAATTGGAGTGCATTATACTTTGTGTGGGAAATAAACCAACGTCTATACTGTAAAGGGATGGAAGTGGGTATGTTGGTGAAGGCTAATGATTAAAACCCGTCGCCGGCTCATGCTGGATGAGTTGCTGCCTGAAAAAATCGTCAGAAGCCACATCAATTGGACGAGCGAACAAACAAAACAATAAGGTTCGATAAATCAAGCCTCGTGGTAGGCACGAGGGGTCAATTTTCTGCCTTGGTCAGCAGGTGCTGCAAGTGAAGTGAAATGTCCAGGCTTGAGGAGACCGCTTAGGGAATTAGGCTGAAAGGGAATCATTGCGAGGAAAAGTATGATCTCCCAACAAGCGAGTACTTGAGATGCTACCGACCGTAGGCATTAATCCCGATCGTGACCACAAAGTTAATCGGCGTAAATGTTATTCGTAATCGAATGGGCAGAGGTCATCAGTCCTGTGTAATGTTTTCAAGACAGTGGTGGATCGTACACAAGTCCAGTAAACGCAAATGATTGAGAATAAGCATTTCCAACTGTGAATGAAAAGGTTCGGGTTCCAAGTGTTTAGATGAGTAACTCGAGTCTTTCCCCCACTACAAAACAATCCGTAACCCATAGTGGAGTTCGGCAGACGTCTGAGATGTCGGAGCAGCCCCATTTAGGGGCAGCACTGCTCTCCTCCTAGCGAAGGGATGTGCTCTAAATAAATGCTGGGTCTCACGACTTCTGCAGCAGTGTGACTCGCAGACTGAAAAACTCGTGGTTGAACCGCACAAACAACAGCAGCAACCCCCGTCCCCACCCCCGCCGTAACCTTCAGGCTGGTCGGGTGAGTGCGTTCAGATTAGCAGCCTGGACTGTTCGGTACGTTTTAGACAATCCGAGGAGCAACCGGCTGGAATGAAGGATGGCGCTAGTCGCTCGGGAACTGGCGCGTTACAAGGTGGACATTGCTGCTCTCAGTGAGACCCGATTCTTTGAGCAGGGTCAGCTTGAGGAGGTGCGTGCCGGCTACACATTTTTCTGGAGCGGCCGCCCAAAGGCAGAGCGACGCGACATTGATGTCGCCTTTGCCATCTGGAACGACATCGCGGGACGTCTGTCCTGTCTGTCGGAGGGCATCAATGATCGCCTGATGAGCCGCCGCTTGCCTCTTCTGGGAAACAAGTTAGCCACCATTACCAGCCCGTATACTCCCCCCCCAATATCGAGCTCTGATGCGGCGAAGGACAAATTCTACGAGAACCTGCATGCCCTCCTAGCGTCTGTACCGAAGGTGGACAAGCTGGTCGTCCTTGATGACTTCAACGCCCACTTCGGGACAGAACACGTTGCCTGACAGAGAGTGCTGGGTCCCCACGTTCTCAATAGCTGTAACGATAATGGCTCTTTCTTCTGCGAACGTGTGAGGAGCACCGTTTCCTGTGACCAACACCTTCTTCCGCCTTCTGAAGCGGGAGAAGACAACGTGAATGCACCCTCGATTGCGGCGCTGGCAGCTACTGGACTATATTCTCGTCCGGTGGTGAGATCGACAGGACGTGCTGGTGACCAAGTAGATGGCTTGACGGACCGCCTTCTCGTCATCTGCGAGTCGAGGCTCTGACTTCAACCCCGCAGAAGGCCCCAAGGTAAGCGATCACCTGATAATTTAACTTCTCATTTTTTTAGACTTGCCTGCTCACTGTTTTATTTCAGCAACCAATTAGCTTTGAAACTGGAGGATCTGCAGACTCCAGATAATAATGGCACCGTGGAGACCCGATGGGTGTCAATTGCGAAATGTCATCCAGTTCAACGCCCTCCAAGTCCTCGGACGCGCAGGCCGTTAACACCAGGACTGTTTTGACGACAATGACGCCGACATCAGCAGCCTAATCGCCGAGATGAACCGACTACACTAAGCCTACATGGACTACCGAACTGACGTCAACAAAGCCGCCTTCTTCAGATGCCACCGTTCTGTTAGCTTGGCTGTTTTCATTTCCGCGCTGTTGCATTGAAGCGTGCATGCATAACTCAAGTAAATCAATTAATCCAGTTTTCGTATGGGTTGTTTTATCCCATTCAAGCTCAGACAGGGATGCATGCGTTAAGTGAAGCGCAAAATTTGAACAAGTTTTGACCAAAATTTCCCCTCTCTAATGTTCGGATAAGTTTTTCTTCACTTAATTTCTAACTAATTAAGTAATATATTTTTTGTGAGGATGTTTTTCGGGTACTTTTTGTGGCATCTTCGTCCTCTTAATTGAAAGGGGTTTGAAAATGTGTATCAGAGAATAAAATCAAATCTAAGCAGGACTTTTGTACGTCTGCGCAAAGTCAGTACCAGTCATTATCAAACTCCCCAATTATCTAACCGGTGTGCATATCAGTTTTCCGAATGCTCACCCAATCGGCTCCATCAACTTTGTTGTCGTTCTTTACTCGTTAAAAAGACGGAAATTTTTGAAAATACAGTGAAACGTCCACTCTCTAAACTATCACACTGTTCGGAGAATACAAGTCGAGTCTTAAGCTAGATTTGAAAAATTGAAAGTAATTTCTATTTTTGCAATATTTTGTACACAATTTCAGATGCAGGAGTTCAAAGTCGTTTAGAATCCCTTTCAAACAGCCATCAGTATCAACAGAGCATGGTAGAATGATCCACAAGTGATCATACAGTTGGAATGTGGTTTCAGAAACTCCGTAATGGCAACGAGAGTTTTGAAGATAAAGGAGGTAGAGGACGGCCATGCATTCTTGACAATGAACTTTTGAAAGCAATTAATAAACAAGACCCACGTTAAGGTGTCGGAGAAATGTCTGAGGAGCTTAATGGCAGTAATTCAACGGTGTCCGACCCTCTGATGTCAATTGGTAAGGTGAAAAAGCACAATAAGTGGGTCTCATATGAGTTCAATTAAAATCAAAGAGTTCGCCTTTTGAAGCGTGTTCGATGCTCTCTCTCTCTCTGCGACACTAATGTTCCGTTTCTTGATCCAATAGTGACGTGCGCCATAAGATGAATCCTTTGGGATAACCGTAAGCGAGCAGGGTAATGACTTGCTCGTAACGAAGCACGCAAACATTTCCAGAAACCGAAATTGCGTCGGCAAAACATTATGGTGACAGTTTGTGGTATGCTATTGGCGTTGTCGAATGCAGCTCTTTTGAGGCTAGTAAGAGCATCAAAGCAGAGGTTTTCTGCCAGGAGCTCGAAGAAATGAGTGTGTACTTCGGGAACACTGTGAACTGAATTGTTGAATCGACGAGGCCCAATTCCGCCCCACCACAACGCACGGCCACCTGTTGCCAGGATGACTGTCGAAACTCAATGACATGGCATATGGGACTTTATCACATCTTCCCTATTCTCCCGATCTTTTAACCCTTAACTACCATTTTTCAGGCACATAAACACTTTTTGAGCAAAAAACTTTCAAGAACAAAACTGAGTTGGAATCTGGATTTAAAGATTTCGTAGCAGAAAGACCATTAGGTTTTTATCGATGAGGCACACAGGACTTTGCTTCTTGATGGCCGAGATGCACAGATGTTCAAGGAGCATACTTTGACTAATTTTAATATAAAAAGTGTACTATCTTGCAAAAATAAATGCTTGTTTCTGAAATCGACCAGTTAGTTCCGAACAACCTAATATTTCTCAATCCGATGAAGACTGCCAAAGTGGTCTCAGACATTTTCTCAACGGATTCCCACGTCCATTCAGGGTTATCGAGAAGGGGTGCCCAAAAGTGGTACATTTATGTAACATAAGCCATCCACTTGTACTCATGGCTATACTCTTGATATGCGCTAACGAGGCCTGTATTGTAAACCGTGTCCAAATTACTCGGTAAAAGTGCAGAGGACATTTTATATATTGTACAGAACTTTAACAAAATTTTCATGAACTGGCGTTCAAATCATTTAGTTGCACAATTAATGTCTGTTTGAGGATTATCTTGATTGATCACTTGACGTCACGTCTATCATCACCTATCTGAATTGCTCAGAGTATAAAGATATAATGCTTGCGAGTCACAGTTGAAATTAAAGGACAAAATTTTTGCTTTTGGACGTCAGGTGATCAGGCTATCATTGATGCCCTCCGACCGACAGGACAGACGTCCCGCGACGTCGTTCCAGATGGCAAAGGCGACATCAATGTCGCGTCGCTCTGCCTTTGGGCGGCCGCTCCAGAAAAAGGTGTAGCCGGCACCCACCTCCTCAAGCTGACCCTGCTCAAAGAATCGGGTCTCACTGAGAGCAGCAATGTCCACCTTGTAACGCGCCAGTTCCCGGAGCGACTAGCGCCACCCTATTTTCCTATTTTTTTGTGAAAACAAGGTCCATACTACACGCAACAAGCTGGTGTTATATGCGTATACTGGCTTTTTAACTTCGTAAGCCACCACACCCGATTCTGCATCCGTTTGCCCTGACGCTCTCTTACTACTGGGTCCGGGTGCGTAAGTTGGGAGATAGTGTGGCATATGGTGCACATTTCTGCCATCGCTATAAATTAATGCACGCGGCCTCACATCCCACAGAGGCTGCCGAGTTTTCGAATCTAAATAACCTATTAATAAAGTCTGGTAGTCAACTGGTAGATTCTAGATTGATTGCTTTTGCACTCTTGCATGAACCTTCACCTAATTGTAGCAAAATTGATAGTTTCCAGGCTTGGCAGTAGGGTGGGCGGAAAACATGACCCACAAGTGATTAAGCACATGATTTCCGGTGGGACCTCGTACCTCAGGTGGCTAGAGCGCTGGTTGTACTCAAGTCTTACCCTCTCTATCGTGGGCTTGGATCTCACCGTGGTTGTCATATTTTTCACAACTGAATTGTTTTAATCTGCCCAAGGTCAGTTTACTATAGGGAATTTGTATCCAAATTTCTGTTTGGGCAAAGCATAATCATAACAAACGGAAAATTAGCATTTTCCTCCACAGCCTTACACCAACAAATAGCAGACCAAAATGCAATAGCTATCCGCCTCCAACCAAAACTAAAGTAGACGAGAGTATTTATCAAATTAAAACAAACATTCTGGGGAACGGAGGATACCTATTTTTGGTTTGCTGGCGAAGATAAAAGCAGACATTACCTGGGAAACGGCATGTACAATGCTGCGTGCGACGGCGAGGGTTAATTTTTCCCTTGTGTGCAGCAGGTTGAAAAAAATTAATAAAGTGATGAAAAAAGTATGGTTAATTACCTCTTATCGCCAGGTTATTTTTGACTGCATTTGTTTTCAAGTGAAATCGACTTTTTTTAAATTGATAACAAGTCGCTGAGCTAACATCAGTTGTTGGAAGTAACTTTTCGCCTAACTCAGCCTGAAAGTCAATGCTGACGAGCATTACAACACACATGTCTTGAACGCTCGATATTGTTGGATAGGACTGATTGGTGAAAGTTTTAGACCAGAAAGGAACAATCCATTGGCGCAAGCATCTTTCGATTGCTTAACCGCCGAACAAAATGGCTCTCGATTAGGGCTTCAAAGAAAACGCACTCATCGCATTTGCCCTGCTGTATTAGTGAATATCTAATCCAGGTAAAAGCCGTTGATATTCACGCAATTTGCTGCTGGTGCACGTGTTACAACCCACAGTTTCAACAGAGTTGTTTAAGTAGATTGTGAGCACTTTCATGCGGATCCAGGATGGGAATGGGGTAATGGATGGTCTGTGAAGATGGCCGGTATTCCTTCCCTCCCTACTGCTGACATCTCCCCTCGTTACCATTATCGTACGGCTCACAGACCCCTGACCGTCAGCATTTCCACGACCGTCATCCACATTTGCCAACAGCGCTGCATTCCCCACCGGTACCCAACTGATCAATTGTGACCACCTCTTCTCCAAAAGGATCGATTGTACAGGTCACCAGTATTTGTTTGTATCTTTATACTCCTCTCTTATTGTCTGCAAGTTGTTACTATTAACATAGATCCCTTACGTTATAAACTGATTCTATCCCTCTATCTATAAAGGCGTGCCTGCTGAATTCCTTAAAGATTCTGCCAACGTTATATGGCTAAAGCTGTTCCTAGTGATATACTCCACAGTGTGCGCTATTCGCAACATCCTCGGACGCTACACACGTAATGGGTTGTGTGTCAACATTGTTCAAAAACACACGTGCACTCTAAAAATATTGGTTTGATCTAGACTTTAGTGGCCTTGACCGAAAGAATGGCTTTAATTTAGATCTGATTCAATGCGATTTGGATACGTAAAGCAGCAGGTACTGTTTTCCACCACACAGTCCTGATTCATTATTCAATTGATAGTGCTAAGACAAAAAAGGTGTTAAAAAGACTTGCCCTCCTGTGTGCCACTGCCCTGATCTTAACGCTTTGCCTATCCCGTTTAGTAAGCAGTCTTTGTATTATCGTTTTCTTGGCTCCTGATTTTGTAGCAGTTTTGATATATTCTTCCTTTTTATATAAGCCTTAGCCACTCTCATGTGTACCGTTTGTCTTAGTCCTCTTTACTCTCTCCTTCGGATTCATCATTGATCATTTATCGCCTATATCGTGTCATCAACGCCGCGTTAGGCCTGACTTTGCGTATTCGGAAAGGGTCGACCGCCGAAGCCAGCCCAGATCATCGGCCAGAGAAAAGGTTACAGAAAAACACTGGCAGGTTGTACCAAGTGTTTGGAGGCAACAGTTCCTAATTCGTCGGAAATTCCAAAGCAGTATGAAGCAAAGATGGTCGGGTATTTCCCTGATATAACATTGGCTTCTTAATATGTTTTCATTATACTCTGCAGAGTCAATCTTCGCAGTTGCATTTTCGTCCCATCATCTTTTCAACCATCATTGCAGACTGTTGAAAACCTTGCTATAACCCCCGTTTTTGCAACCCTGACGATGATCTCCGTGAACTGTTGATGATCGTGGTGGGTTGTGATGTTTTCGCCACCTTCTTGATGGACTATGCAGGCAGCAAGGTCGTATCTCGGTGGTGTTCTCGTGACCCCTTCTTTCCCCTCTTCGTTTGGACCCAGTTGCACAGGATGAGCTCTTACTGTCTCACCTCCCTTATGTTTGTAAACATTAGCTCTGGCTGTTATATGATCTCTCCCACGACAAGGAGCGTTCCGAACTCTCACACGTTGCCATGAACATCATGGTCCTGCCTCACTGCATCATACCAATCCTATTAACTCTAGCATTATTTTTTAGGGAATCAGTTTTCTACCCTATATTTTATGTAATTAAGGGCTAGCTGAATTCTGCTCCCAATTTAACCGTATGAGATTTTTTCACTGCTTCTTTCCTAGTTCACCATATATTCCAAGGAATGTTCAGAATTATTTCTAACATACTACTCATTTCTGCTGTTCATATGGTGGTTCACATAGTGCAGAACTTATTTAGTGTGCAGTTTTTTATACCGCAGATTAGGTTTGTGATGATTGGGCCCTCTGGGCCTTAAATATACAATTTTTTCATTTCTGATTACGTTTATTACGCTACATTTCAGATATTTAACAACTACGTAGTCTTCATTATTCATTCGTGAGCTAAACCTTTTAAAAAATTATTAACAACGCTGCTGAGCTTCTTCACCTCACGATCCTGAATGCCCATACAGGCGGCTGCCTGTAGATGCCATAGAATCACATCGGGTAGGTATGTGAATAGGATATCGAAGGTATAGTCTTTTAAAGACGGTCATATTGCCTGGCCCCTCGGACCTTGAGTGCTAAAATTGGCTGCGTAGGGCAGAACGGGGTAATCAGGTGGTACTACAGGAACGTTCAATACGCCATTCCCATCTCAATCCGTTTCCGGAAAAAATGCGCGAGGACACCACTTTTTCCCACTTCCAGCTCCCATTACGAGATCAATTTTATCGTCCAAAGTGTAATTTTTAGTCAACTCTCGACTGATCTTTGTACCGCTTTTGTGAACACGTTGAACCCCAGCATCTTTACAAAGGTAACTAGACAATAATTAAACCTTACAGGATAAAAAGCAGATGCTCATCTCAGCATCTAATCTTTTACGACAGAGGCTGGATAACAGGAAATATTGAGAAAAAATGGTTTATTTAGCATGCTCAAGCGCTAAATTGTATCCGGAAAAAGATATGCAAACGAGACACTTATGGTCACAGTTAGGTCACTGAACCACGGCCAGCCATTTCTGGTTCCAGCAAAAGAAGGTTATCTTAGGTGAGGGATATATAACACAGTTTGAGTTGAAGCAATTAATAAGTGATATAAATAATTATAGTTGTACAAATAATGCACTTATCCTAAAGATTATGACTGGTACTTTTGTAAGTGTCTTTTCCGCGTCGTCAGATAGAAAAAATTATAGGCAACGCCAAAATTGGTGGATCTAAAGGAAATGGAGTATACTTGGGAGTAAAAGATTTTACCTTTCCAGTGGTAACTGCCTTTCGATGGGCCACCGCGTCTTTCACTTGATATCGTAATCTTATATATTCTAGGGGAATAAGAAAAGATGTATAAACATAAAGTTCAGGCAAGTTCAGCATGTGCGTTTTTTTCGATGATTTATCAAGCCCAGCCACAAGTTATCCCTATGGATAATGTTATAGTTACACAGGGCGATTCAGGACGCACGCAATGACATTAGGTAGCAACGACTATTCTTACACATGGTTGAGCCCTAAGAACTAAACCAAAATAAGATGAATGAATCCATAGCCCAATCTAGTGTGTTGTTCGTCTTTTATTTTTGGCAGAGCAATAAATGGTACAAAAAATATTTAGAGCACACATAGCCTGAATATGTTTCTTGCATCGGCCAACCATCAGAATTAATAATGCAAATAAGCTTCCCTCTTGGAGCTGTGTATGGATATATGGGAGTGACTGGACCAAATGTCGAAATCTCAGCCCTCGGTCCTGCTTTATAGGAGTGATCAACTGCCAGGGCCTATGTGAATTCAACAGTCTGCCCAAGCTAGTCACAGCAGGAGGTAATTTTTTCATCAGATTTGTTCTACAGGCAAATATGTATGAAGGAAACGTTCTCAGGAAGGCAATGGTGGAAACCTTTTTACCTTTTTGTTGGGTTCTGCTAAATATGAAAGACGAATGACTCTCTGAAGTAGGCCATGTACCATCTAGCCGACTTTTGTGAAGACGGTATAGCAGGGGGATTAGAAAATATTCACATTAATGTTTGCAGTGTATGTTTCCAACAATTAGCGAGAAACACGAATCAACGCCGTGCTTCATAAATTATTGCTTATTAACTTTCCTCGTTCTTTATTCGTGTTATTCCTTAGGTTCCAAACTTTACCGTTAACGGACTTACATAACACCACGTTTGACAACTTTCTTCCCAGCTTATCATCCAAAAGCTTAGTTCTGCATAAACATTTGCAGCTTCACCATCCTCTAGCTTTCCTGAGCTGTAAGCGTTGTATTAATTGTCTTAAAGTTTTTACCAATGAAGAATTGACCTTTCACTGTTTAACACGCTCTTCACCATTCCCTAAACAGTTTGATTGCAAGCAAGCACTTATTTTATGTTGCGTACGCGTACAAATTCTCAAGAAAATGCAACAGAGTATTCAAGAGTCTGTAATTAAACAATCCCTGGACTCTTCCACCGAGTAGATCCTTTGGTTGTTTGTATTTACCTGAAGACGCATTTTCGAAAGTCACCTTGTGCTATCGTCCACAAGGATGAATGACGATAGTCTATTTACCGGCTCAGATATCCTTTTACACAATGAATTATCGTGAAACCTTGTGAATTTGGTATGCAATCTCATACTTCATTTAAGATATAATTTTCACACGTGATTCATATGATCATTTCGTTAATCGAAGAAGTCTTATTTTTTTAAAGATATTCACACAAAGTGTTCGTACGTTAAACAATATATTTAGATTTTCCTCCAAAGTTTCTTAGAATGTTAATGTGTTCTTTTCGAATGTGCGATACCACTGGTTTTGGGCACTGAATTATACGTGAAAACAATATACTGGTAAATATATTTAACTGATTTGAAACAGATTGTATGCTTCTTTAATTCAGTATGAGAGGAAAACCCTGAATTTGTTGACGTTTAAAACCCCAAAATCTTGTGCGATAAATGCACTTTCTTTTAGATTGTCATTTGAATTGCAGATTTGCAGGGTGAATAAATTTCCTTAATGACTGATTTACATGTCGAATACCACTGCATTTAACTTTGTTTTATTTGCAATGATTATGTAAAGTACTTTTATAATTAATACTACTTTGTTTTAGAAGTTATGTATTAATATCTATAAAATATAGCTTCTGTACAGTGACAAATACGTTTTAAATCCCACCTTAGTTTTTTTAATTCGATGTCTTCGCAGTAAGGTAACCGACAGAACCTAAGAAATTTTTTTAACTTTTCCACTTGCCTTACCAGTTCTAAAATAATTTAGATAAGTGACTTATTTTTCATCTAATTAGACATGTACGATGTAAATTAAGTCAGATATCCACTGGTGTTTCAACTTTATTTTCCAAAATACTCCTTTAGCTCTCTTTAGTAAAAGATTTCAGCTAAAATATATGTGGACATAACGTCTCTCTAGAATCCGTGCTCAAAATAAATCGTGCCGGGATTACTTTTGGATGAATCATTCTTGATTTTAATAAGTAAACTATGAAGACGAATGGAACACGAAGTTCCTGGAAATTTTTTGCATCATTTCGTTATGCTCAAGTTAAATCCAGGAGGCCTCCAGAGGAGTTAAAGTTTGTCGAATTTGGTACTGAAACTGGGAATAGAGATAAAAATTAATGAATTTCCTCTTATTTTTCGTAATTTGTACGCTATCCAACAACTCCAGACCTGGGGTTATAAAGTGTCAGCTCGGTTTATTTTGTAAACTTACTACTTCAAAAATACACCAAGCTGTCTGAGATATTTAAGAAAAATTAAAATTGAGCCTGCTACGGTAGGTAATCTTTGGGCTTTAACCGAGAGGATCTTGTGAAAAATTGAAATTGAAATATTTGAAAACTACAACATATTTAACGAAAAATTAAAATGCTCGTTATTTGGAAGAAATAAATTGTTAATATATGCTTGCTATTAGTAGCTTTTTACAGATTATTCGGTTTTGAGATGCACAAAAATTACCATTTTATGGAAACACCTGGATATAGGCTACTAAAATAAGTCGCCATCCATCAATAATTTATCTTGAGTTATCTTTATAAAATAGTAAAATAACGTCAGTGCCTGTGTAATTATCGTTTTTTTTTTATTGGTATATCTAGTTCAACAGAGAAGCTATCGGGGTAACTATCAAGGCCATTGCACTACCCATTAATCAAATTAGTATCCGAATTCTGCTTTTCAGCATTAGTTAGTTCTTAAGAAATATTCCTCTCTTCTCACGTGATAACATGACCGTCGCAAAAGCCGACGTCCGCCGCATGTTCAACCTAGTGGATGCGCCAACGGTGACCTGTGTGCGAATTAGTTTAAATTGAGTTACACTTTCACAATACCTACCAACTTCTCAACTCACTCACCACCCAAGTTTCGATAAAAGACAGTGTCAATTATGAATAGTGTCTTGGATGTGGTTGTTGGGATCTCTTAAGCGTCTATCGATGTGTGTTGCACCCTAACGGGTCTCCATTACGGGCATCACATTTCTGTGCGACTGTTTTAGATCTATCATATGTTGGAGTGCTTTAAAGGGCACCTGACGAAGTAACCATCTAAGCCACCTTTCAGTTCTCTCATTCATTCAGTATGCTTACCTGGAGATGGATTTTTCACACCGGTTGGGAACCTTTCAGACTAAGCTACTTAGTGCATCTTGATTAATTCAGGCACTTTAGATTTACTTTAGTGGAGAGTGTACTGGTAGCCTGCGAAAATGCATTCCGCAGTGTCCGTTTTACTTTTTCTTTTCACTTCCATTCTCTAATCGATTGCCTGAGCTTCTCAAGCAACATGATGGTGATAGTAGATGCCGTATCTGACAGGGCTAAAAAATATATCCTCATTAAATATATGGGGCGAAATCAAAGGGTATACTTTCTATGTTTCAATCAACAAAGTGTCCATAGAAAAGCGTATCGCATGCTTTCTATGGGAAGGCTTTATGAAGTTAGGTGGGGGTTTTTCAGATTTGGTTCACCTTCAGTCTAACCGGGTGTATGTGGGCAGACTGAGCTAGGTGGGATGATGGGGTTTGAGTTGTACTCCTTCATCTGTCAACTTTATGGAAGCGCATACGGCCGACTAAGACCCCGAAATTACCGAATGTCCTGTGCAGGGAAAGCAGCTAAGAGAGAAGTGACGGTGAATATCGGTGGTTATGATACTGCTTCCACAGTCTCAGTTTGACGTCCGCGCAAGTTACTGATACTGCGTGATACAAACGTATGGCAAAAAAATCGAATGGTACTGGGGTTGCCAAGTTGGTGGTATGACGATGCTGGTGGTGTTTTCATTATTTTCCACGATAAGCAATTTCAATATGTAGGCTGTAGATTTATTGTGGCGATGTTGTGGTAAATTCCACTGTCACACAAGTGCATTTGACTTAAATGACTCCTGAGGTGTGTGAATTTCCGGCGTCTTTTGCGTAATTAGGGCGTGACTGACAGGCATTTTTGAGTTTCTAATACTGGTCCACGGGTCTCAGTTCGATGGATTTTCAACCCCTGACTAGGCCGATAAGTGATTTAAATGGGCAATCGCAATAGGTAGAAAAAATTTGCTGAAAAGGTCAATGGTGGCAGATTGTTTTTGAGTCCAAATTGCTGGTTATATTAGTTGCACTAGTATTGCAAATGGAAGCAGACTGATCGCGTTACCATTTAACTATGTCCGCAAATCTCTAATGAATTTGAACCATGTGCGAAATGTTTTTTGGCAATGTTGACACGACTTCAATGTTGAATGCTCTTGTCACTGGCTCGTAACGATTGAGTCTTGCGGGTTTCCGCTTCTACCATGGCAAAGGTAACATGATTGGCTTCGAGGATGGTTACTCCCGTCCATATGGCATAAGGTTATACCAAACCAATCTAGAGTAAGGTTCTCCCATGGCCAGGGTTGGTTTTTTAGGGATTGGGGGTAGTTATCACGATGTTCTTTTAACGACGCTTTGATCCTTCTTGTCTGCGAACAACCATAGCGAAATAACCGAAGAATAGTCACATTGTCACGCGTTTATTGTCGATTCTTGCGATCGGGACCAAGCAGTCATGGTTGTATCAACTTCAGTACTGCATATATACTGAGAACACCAGTTCTTTCTTAGATGTCAATGTAGGCTATACTTTCCTGCCAGTTCACGTTCAGTGAACTTCGAAGGCAGCTGATGTAAAAGTGGGTTATTCTTCTTACCTGGCTTTCATACACAGTCCAGTTCTCCCATCCATAGGAGAGCATCCCTTTTAATCCTGAATTGCATGTTAGGTAGTATGCCGCAACGGTTCCAGATGAAGTGCTTTAGCCAACCAAAGCTCTGTCTGACTTTGGAGATCCGACTTGCGGCTTTGCTTTCGATGCTGAGGTATCTTGAAATTGAACTGCGTAGGCACGAGATTTTGCCTGATGGTTTCCAGCCAGCAAATGAGGGGAGGAGGAGGAATCCGTGGCTGTTACAGCTGCCGAGACCATGGTGACCAAGCACTCCTTACGTCTGGTGATCTGAGAGAATGCAGGCATGTTAATAACCAAAGTCGATAAATTTCTCGGCCTTTGGGACAGGTTTCTGTCAAATGTGTTCTTCACGTCATGAGAGTTAGTCATCGGAGACGTATGCACTGACGGCTATGGCAAATTTGTTTCCGCAAGCAGACAAGTGCATAGTCATAAGACGGTATTTGCTGCCCTGTGACAAACAGGAAAGCTACCTAATGGTGTCTTTTCTGATGATTAAAGAAATTATGGCGTCTCTTTGCTTTGCCTTTGGACCTTTGTTGCAGCAAAAGTGGTATTCGAAAATCAACTTCATAGTTTTCCTGTTCATTGAAAAGGGTCTCCCGAAGAGTCAAAGCGTTAACTTTTTAACGGGCCTGCTATATTCCGAAGGTTATCTATCAGATCACTTAAAAAGTAAACAACATGCCAGGCTGCTAAAGTGACGATAATCTACTTCCACCCCATAGAACATTATGACTATTTCGAGCTACACTAGTATAATTATTGGATACATCCATCTTACCGATGCTTACAGTAAATTCTCGTGCTCATCCTAGTTTGTCCTGGTCAGACATCAGCGCAGTCGCCTAAACGGGGATGCAGGGCAAATGCCAGTAACGCGTTCTCCATGTTACTTTGTACCCGATGATATCGCCCATTTCAATCGCGCATATGCTTGGTCGATTGCGTGCGAATCCATCACAAGCCAACTAGATCGCCTGCCCTGGAGCATCAAGTAATCTTAACGGAGCACGCATTGTCCACGCTACCCACAAAATTCATACATCTTGTGGGCATATTAGACAATGTGCACGTATGCCATAATGACAGGTAAAAAGACATCTCCCGACTGTACCTTTTACAAATCACCCTCACCTTAGCATATACACTGCAACGAGCATTAATGCATAATATCAGTCGTGTAACTATCATGTTATGTGATTTGCCATGGTCATTAGAATTATAGAAACTCATCTGTGTAGGCGTGTGTATATATATTTAAGGACGAGCTTTTGCCGAAAGACCAGCGATGTGAATTTTGTAGGAAGAGGCTTACACACCACGCCAGTTACTGCGCCAAATTTCATTACAAATCAGCCATATCGCTTGGACAGTTCATTGACATATGTGAGAGGGAAGAGAATGAGGTCGATCCTGGAAAACCTTCTTCAGGGCAATTCAGCGCGTCCACAATTAAAATAGCTATGATACGCTTGAATCTATTGCGAGACGCTAACTTCATGGATATGATGGTTGTCAGCTGACCAGGTAACTCGGTCCTTCTTTGTACTGAAAGTCAGAAATTCAATGGATGGTCTTTATGACACGTCTCAAGCGCACGAGATTCGGCCTATGTGTGGCAGGATAGACACCGTATTCACGTCACCTCATCCACACCACACAATAACACTGGCGGTTGCCATGACTTGAACAGGCCATCAGTTTATTGAAAACGGAAGAGAGTGTGATTAGGTCTAACTCAACCCTAGCACCTAGCTTCCCCGCCGTAAATAGCACGCGTTGAAACTAACAACACGTGGTTCCCGTTGTAACTGAAAGGATTAATAACTGACGAGATAACTCGGTCTTGTCGATGCCCAATTCCCGGACCCCAGTGGTTTTTTACTATGGCACTTACGACATTCTGGCGCACGTAAGCTTCGAGATTATCAATAAAACTTATACTTTTGAATTCCGGATCCGCCTCACATAAGGCACTCGTAGACAGGCGGCTGCGTTTTGTCAGCCGCTATGCTCGCACCCATCTACTGTCGTTCTAACCTTGTCTTGCATTTGTACCGTTGCACATGTGGGAAAAGAGATACAGAGAGTTAGCACAGTAGATGCTGCATCAATTTGCTTCACTGTAAACATATGTGTGCGCAATTCCCACTTTGTTTGCCCTCTTGGACAATGATGGATCTCGCTTAATGTGGTTACTGCACTTTTGGATAGACGGTTTTGGTTTTTCCCTTTGGAAACTTGTGTGGCTTCATTGAAAATCTCTGCCTTGAGAAATTTGACTGTCCTTGTTTTTTGTATAGTATAGTTTGCTACATTCATGTATAAGCGATTTGACATTAAACATTTTATCCAACTTTATCGTTGGTCACTATTCTAAGTCACACGAAGAACATTTTGAACTGTTATTCTGTACTCTGACTCTCCACATTAATTTGAAGTCATTTGAGTTTGACAATTAACTTGATAATTTCACTTTCCTTTGGAATACGTTCTTCCTTAACTGTCTATACTATCAGAAATATGCAAAATTTTTGAGCATCCGACCCTCAATGAAGTCCAGTCAGAAATGGCCTCCGAGGTAATGTTGTTTATTAACTTACCCCTTCATTATATATTCTACAAACAAACAACTCTTGGGTTATCTCTGCACCAACCGGAGTGGAAAAACTGGATTACTTGAGCTGGCTCTGGGAAAACTTCTTTCGGATGCAAACAAATTACAGGCAAACGCGCTACCTAAAGCAATTTACCGTAAGGGTTTGATTTTGATTAATAATTTATAAAGTTGCTCCTCTTAAATCACTGTGTTCCGAGAGAGCAAAACTATGGCAAAATAAGTTTGAGGACCTGCACTACAAATGCGTCGAAATGACTTCCGATTCGCCTATTATTTCGAACGAAGAGGTTCAGGAGGCATTTTTGCTTATCACAACACCAGTAGAAAATATTCTTAAATCACGCTTAATTTGTTCAGGAGAAAGTCGATGTCATTTTTCGTACCCAACCAGAACTGCGGCCGATATTTTCGAATCTCCAGCTCGTACTTGTTGACGAGGTATGTACATGGTTATTTTCACATTTTTTCAAGATCCATACTCTCTCGGATAGTGGTAGAGGCGCCGTATTAGAAATTGTCTTGAGACGACTATTATGCTGTTCCGAGGCCCGGATCATTGCTATTTCTGCGACATTTCCCAATATAAGCGACGTAGATTATTTTTACTCTGACCACCTATATCTCTATAGCTTTCATCATGGTTCGGTTTGTTTGGACGACAATGCTTTTACAGAAAGTATTTCACAATTAAAATTATTTTTGAAGTTTTGGATCTGAGTTTAGCCCCGTGCCAGTGAAAAAAATCGTGCTCGGTTATAAAAAATCAAAAAACAGTTCACTTTTTCAATTCGACCAATTTCTAACGAGAAAACTGACAGCTATTATTCGCACTCATTCAAAAGGAAGGCCAACGCTAATTGTGAGTCATATATATTTGTTAACAATTCAACTTAGTTTAGTATTACCCGGAAAACGGTTGAAAATACGGCTGAATGGCTGGCGAATTCGAATATATTTTGCAACAAAATTTCTGAAACCCTAACTGATGGAATTTCCGGCCAACTTTTAAGGGGTATGTCAGTTTTGTTTGCATATATCTTAAACCCTTAGTAAACAGTGAACAGTTGTTTGCATTATTTAGGTGATTTAGCCCTTAGTTTATTATCGGTTGAATGATTTTTTTGTTTCAAGAACGATACCCTCATACCCGTTAGAATGTTATAAAATCTCCCTTTATGATATTCATTTATCAACCACTTTTTGTTTAATTTTGCAGAATGCCTGATGCAAGGTGTTGGATTCCACCATGCTGGTTTAAGTCCATCAGACCGATATCTGGTAGAACAAGCATTCGTTGCCGGCCAGCTACCGGTTCTGGGTAGATCCTTTATGACTTCGAGATACTTTTTGCTTCCTGTAGTATCCACAAGCACTCTGTCAATGGGAATAAACCTCCCCGCACATTTGGTGATTGTGAAAAACACAATGCAGTATGTTGGAGGAGGAGAAACCCGGGAGTACCCATTCCGGCACATATTGCAGATGATTGGTAGAGCTGGCCGACCAAAGGTTTGCTATCATGAAGAGGCCAATTAAAAGACGAAAGATGTGAAAGATGCTTACTCGCATATTTTTTGGTTTGACGCATGCATAGCTACCCCTATACCGCTCAACCATAACCCAAACCTAAACTTTAAACTTTATCTCTCTGGAATTTTCGCGTCTTAACGTTTTTTTAAAGATAAATAACTGCATGAAAATCCTAAGATGGTATCCACCACCATTGCGGCAATAAGTTTAACCAAGGGCCTTACGCACAACTATTATGCAGCATTTTCTTAGAATATGCTGTTCTTTTGAAGTTTCTTCTACGCATTATATTTAAATTTGTGGCAGATCTTACAAGTAATGATAAACATTTACGAAAATACGCATGATACATTGACTTTAATACATATGAGCAAAAATATTCTTTAAGAAAGAGCTCACCGGAATCGAGTTTTTGTGATGCTGACGCTTCAAAGAACTCGTTTGGCTAACTATTAGTAAAAGTGTTAAGCGCAGAACAGCAAACAGAATTTAAATGACTAGTGGAGCCGATATGTTTCTTCCTTTCGTTGTGGATGTTTGATAGACTTGATGGGCACTTTCGCTACGAGTCATCATCTATGTTTACACGCCCCTTAAATATGCACGTTTGCGCAACAGAAAAGGGGACCTGGGAAGTTATTTTGAGATGTCCTGTAAACTAATTCCAAGTCTTTTAATAAGCAGTTAAGAATTTCAAAATAAAATGCAACCGAATACCGGGTACTAGGTTAGTAGCGGTAAAATTCGAATAGCCTAACACAGTTATATTGAAATTAGTCCACCTTAACTGCGCTTACGCACTTAGAAATTGATTTTCAAAATAACCGTGAATTGGGCAAATGTATTTTGCCTTACTTCTCATCTGGGATCAAATATTTGATATTGATTTTGATTAAGTTAACAAAATATCATTTTCAAAAGTGGTACATCGTTTGGTAGCGAAAATATAATAAACTCGCCTATTGCCTTAAATAAATATTTGTAAAAATGCTATAGATCAGGTGAACCCCTTGTTAGTCCTTTGGTCGAAAGTCTAGGGACGTTATCCACAAACTCTGTGTTGCCTCGGAAACCAAAAAACCCAACAGATTCACGTAGTCCATTGACAAACTACGATTTTCCCTTGGTGATCAGGTCATCATACGGTTGCGCAATCAGCCTAATTATGAACGCTGCATGCAGAGGCGTCGTACTATATTCTGGAATGCTTGAGACGCGAGAACTTAAACAGAATATTATAAGAAAAGTTTAGGAGCATTTTATCAACACACTAATTGAAGTCTAATGTGCCGGATATTTAATCCCAGGTTTGCTTCGAAGCAGATTTGTTGTAAATTACTATTATTGCCCCTACTGGTTTTTTTTGTTTCAGAATGTGTAATTGCTCTCGATGTCTGACCATTGGGCTGCGCGCTGCTTTGAGCATTTGCCTAGTACTTGCCTTTAGATAACATCGATTTCGTGTTCCTGGAAGCTAGTTTCAAATTGCCAAGACGCGGTTTTCCCCAATTAAACTTTAAAATAAAAACTCTTCTATTTTCTTCATATGTGTGGTGCTCCTGTTGATTTTTAGTTTGATACCTCTGGAACTGCAATAATAATGACGTCGGAAGAAAACAAAGTTTGCTTTTTCTTATCGATAACAGCCTTTTCAAGGGAATGTATGAGGCTTGCGCTGGGGAGGACGAGAATATTGAAAGCAGGTAGTATTCTTTTTATTCGTTCATATTTTGAAAACTCCCAAGCCTAAACTATTGCATTGCGGATCATTTGAATACAGAGATAGCGCTAGGTTTTGTGGAGGATAAGAAAAGTTTGCTTGAGTGGATTGACTCGACATTTTTCGCTTTACGTTTTCGAAAGAATCCGTCCTTCTACGGTAAGAATATTCCGTCTCGTTTTCAAGCTTCTGATAGGAGAAAATGACTTCCACTCACTGCGTCTGGCCTCGAGCGAAATTCATCGTACTTGACTACTTTTACATTAATAGTTGACTCTTCAGGCATTGCCCTGGCCGCACGTGATGACCTGGCTAAACTAGGAGCCTTATGTTATTCACAAACAGATGACTCGTTGAACTGCACTGGTTTGAGTCATATTTTAATATTTCGTATTTCAAGTAATCGGCCGGTTAATGAGTGAGCACTTCCTTGGATATTCAACAGTTGCGTCTTTCTTGCAGCTCAGTGGTTATGAGAAGATGAATGAGCTGGTAAGGCTAGCATGTTTATTCAATTTTGGTCCCATTTGGTAATTTCACCTTAACCTCAACTATGGAATCTTTCTGCAGATCAGTTTCGTCGCAAAGTGCCGTGAATTCGGAGATATCTCTCTTCGCCAACAGGAGAAGTATCTATTGAATCGCCTTAATAAGTCAAGTGGACTTCAAAAGCTGAGGTAAATGTGATTAACCAGGACATCTGGGAACATATTTAGTTTTTAATTTCGGTTAACAAACGGCTTAGTATGCGGTACCGTTCTACTTTCCGATTAAATGACAGATAACATTTTAAACTTAAAAATATGTCTATGTAACTTGCTTTGGAATAAAAACGCAGTCAACCCACTACAATGGTTGACAGGCTGTTGAACATTAGTCCATTGCCAGTTTATCTCAGTTGAGAGACCTTTGCCAATATTACTGACATTATTCACAGATTCTTTTAAAATTTAAACTTGCTATTGCGCAACTGTTATAGATGCTTTCAATAAATTTCAACGACATCTTGAGGGTTTGTCCTAGAGTTGTTCAGTAACTTTACGAAATATTTTTACAGGACGTTCGTCTTTGTTGTGTTTTCTCTCCCGTTTTTTTCCACGAATCAGAAGATAATTTCAGGATCTTTAAATGCAGAGTTAAGGTGAATTATCTGACCAAGTGCCACGTACCCACCCCGTTTTACCCCAAAATCTATTCGATATAGCCTTTTCGTGCTTGGCTCGGGGTTTATTATTGTATACAATAATTTACCCAATTTATTTGGCGTTCACTACCTTCGACCTCGCAAAAAAGGTTTGTTTCTGTATGCACTAAAGTCTGACTACCCTGGCAAGGTCTCTTAGAACATGGATAATGAGTCCCTGTTAGTACGTTAGCAGATAAATTGGAACTGAAATACAGTTTTTTCCTTCCCAACTACGTGCATCCGAGGTCTGTCTTACGTCCTCTTTCTGAAAACTTTGATAAAACATGGAGTGATAGGTGCAAAATAAGAATTAAATAGACTAAACTGATAGGAATGTAAGCAGCTGGTTGAAGGCTTGAACATTGAAAGTTGACTGTCTACACCAATCAAAGTATTCAAATAAGACTTTGAAAGAACAGTTCGGCATAGTTGCAGCAACCGTTACTTTCGTCCTATCCTGCACTGGTTATGGCCTTGTAAAATACCTGTGATTCTTGACAAGGTTTCGGTGAAGCAAATGTGTCTTAAAGCGGAAGCTACCAAGACGAAAAAAATTATTTTAACCAGAGTGACTTCTTTCAATTCTGCTTTATGAGGACAGGAGCAGAGGAAATAATTTAGGCACGGAGAACCTCATCTTTACGAAAGGGCAGGCCTATGTACCAGAACCAGTGGGGTCTACTTCTAATAAATGTCGACGACGAACAACTGATCGTTAGAAAAATGGTGTACGCAAGTTCGAAATATCAGTGATCGTTATAGTTTAAGCAGTAATCGTGGAAGTTTCAAGATTGGCCGTCCTCATTGCAGTAATTATTCTCTGCGCAAGCGCCTTGTGTACGCTTTTCCGTCAAACTCATGCAAACTTTACTGAGGTTCGCCCCTTCGAAAAGTCAGCAGGGTACAGAAGGACTTACAAAACGTTTTGTTTCTTTCCCTAGGTATCCGGTACCTGGCAGCGTTTCCTCACCAGATGCAAAAATATCCATTTTGCTGCAGGCTCAACTGAATGATCACATTCTCTTGGAATCCACGATTCAGGCCGACGCCAATAAAATAATGATTTGTTTCATTCGCACAGTAATTGGTAATATTTTTGGGCTCAATTAACGCACATCTTTCGTTCGTGATCAGTCGGATTTAAAGTGTTTATGCATGTCCATAAATACTTATGAGCAAGTAAAGAATGGCTATAAAAGTATCCATTAATCAGATTCCAAGATATGATAAACGGCTGTCTATAAACGTGTTTCGATTCGCGATGAAGCCACAGAATGCACTGAAACGCTTGCAAAAAGGAACCAAAGCTCATAATTAACTGTCCAATAGCAGAGATTAATTAAAACGAGGTTTCTTGAATGATTCATGGGTGACAAATTGACTCGTTCACATCAACTTGTCGACTCTTGGTTGAGCATCCTTCGAATCGTCTACACAAATTATTCGAGAAAATTGATTTAAGGTTTGTGCTTTTTCAGTCAGCTTTTTTGGAATGCTCTCGAGCTTATTAGGTAGTGTAATATCAAAAGGTCTCATAAAATTTACTAAACCTCGTGCTAAATAATAGAAATCGACTGCAATATTTATGAGTGACAAAACGCCTCTTCACAGCGGACTGAAAAAATAACTGAATTCGCAATAAGAGAAACTATATGACAAACGAACGAAGATTTTATCTAGTTTAAAAACATACCAGAAGTAGTAAACTATCTCAAACTCCGGATACTCTCTTTCGAAGCAAAAGCTAAGAAAGGCGTATACAAGAAACGAATTTACTGTGATTTCTTCCTGGGAAATATGATTGGCTTAATGCAACCATTATTTTTGTGGAATTTACGCTTGCCAGTGGGAGAACGTAAAAGACTTGTGAAAAGATTTGTGTTGAGTGCTATTCTACTCAGTGTGCAACGTGTCGCAATCGTATTAGCATAAAAGCATGTTTAAAACATTGAGGTCTATGCGCTGTAATGAAAATCACGTGCCACTTTCATCAGAATTTCCAAGCGAAAGAAGCTCTACACTATTAACTGTGTTTATGGGATATTGATCGACTGGCAGTGAAATTTTACGCTTCAATCATCAATGAACGGTGACTCCAATCTACCCTAAGCCTGCACGGAATCCATCTGGACGCAGTACTTTGCCCGTCTGAGAGATTGGCAATGCCGCCTGTGGCCTGGGTGTTATCGCATTTAGTTGTCATCACATGCTTGGCCTGACCTTCGTAGCTCTCGTTGCGAGGGTAAACTGAAACACTTAAACGAACCACAGTGAGCAGCAAATACCTTCCTAGCCGTTCAATGCCATTACTTATCTTCTGGACATCCAGTAGGTCGTCATTATATCACTCCAAATGACATAGAATAAACTGCATCTTTAGAATCGTGAAGCAGAATTGGGCATTTGAAATAGTTCAAAAATGCAAATTTGTACGTAACGAACTTCAACCGTTTTTCTATTTATATTCTACTCTTTTACGCAAATTACTGCTCATTTGGTAGTCTTCTTCGCATTTAAACGCTAGTTTGTAACGTTTTTTCCCTCCTTTTAATATATTTATATATGTTCCGTTCTGATTTTACTGGGCTATTCCTCAAGATATCACAAATAAACTTAGCCCGATCTTTTGTACTAGTTTTTGCTTATGAAAACAGACAGTTTTCCCAATTTCATCCTTTAGGATTGCGGTCAATTGTCTTGTTAGACGAGGAACAAATTCAAAGGACCGTTAAAACCTTTGACGAAAACTCTTTGATTGAAGAATTTGAGGAAAGAATGGAAAAAAACGGCTTTTCTTGTCTTATTGACATTGTGGAGCTTTGCAAGGCGGTTTTTTATAAACTTTGGCCTGATCATCCACTCGCATCAATTCGGCAGCTTCCGGGCATCGGAAAGGACTTCGCAGACCGATTGGCTTCTGCTGGTATCACGAGTATCGCTGGGATCGAAAAATCAGGCCCTAGAAAAATTGAAGAGGTAGATAGAACTGCTCCGTCTCTTTCCTTCGTTCATGCACGACTTTTAAATTCCTCGAAATATAATGCATCGGTATTTAAGAAGCTCTCTACAGATTTTGTATTATACGTTCATTTACCGTACCTATTACACATACATCTCAGATTATTTTCTTAGTGGGATGCTATTTCTCTGGCGTCGTCAGTTGTAAAAATCCTAAGCTCTTACAAATTCGCCTAGGTCGAGTTTTTCCCTATTAATTATAATCTTCATTTGTTGCAGTCTTCCCGAAGGAGTTTGCATATTTTATTTCCACTTAGGTACTTTCCCGCGTCCGGCCATTTGGAGACAATATTTACGAGGCTGCTCTGAAGGTCCCTAAGTATGAACTGGCCGTTGAACAAGTAAGCATATTTATAGTAGTGTGTAAATTTTAAATGCGGTGTCAAAGGAATGTTTTGCTAAGAATAATTAGCTGCTTATAAATTTATGGTCACCTTTATTATAAAACAAGAGCCTGACTTGCCTACCCCACGAATGCTCTCGCAATCAGTACAGCGTATCTTCGTCCATTACAAAAAAATCACTTGATCTCTTCGAAATTTGAACCATATGCCGCAAAGACTTCGAAAATACAAGTAGACTTCTAACAAAGTTCGACTGTTTTGCATACTTCCTTACTCCTTCCTTTATTCGAGGTACTAACAAACACTCCCGAAGTTCTCAGTTTCAACTTTGTCATACGCCTCGTCAGGAGCTGCGGTTTTGACCAGGCGGCATTTATTGTTGGGGACGATAAAAATCGGATCTTATTAAAAAGGAAGATAACGTAAGTTTGATGTTTTCGTCAAAACTTTTGAGCTATTGTTCTTTTTACCTGAGCAAATATTTGTATTATGAACGCTCAAAGCTCACATATTAGAAGTACCAGAAGATGCTGTCTTTCTATAGTAGTTTTTTTAAAATAAGGACGTCGGATATTGAAGGCCTAAATCTATTAAAACTAAATGAACTTTGTTAGATGTAATGAATTGTGACCTTCAGACGGTGAGTCTAATCTTCTCTGCCATTTCACCCAGGAAAGGGAGAAAAAAACAACGAAAGTAATTGAGAACCCATATTCTTTCTCATGCAGCCTGAGCATTCCATCCCAGGTAGCTCTGTAACAACAGACAATTAAACGATAATTTATGTAAAAACATATTAATTGAAGATCACATATACCAAAATTTATGCGTACGACAGTTTAAAAATCATTTTAGAAGTTAGATCTTAGACTTTGTACTTCAAAGTGGAATATTATATTTAGGGTGTAATTGAAGGGACTAACCGTAGCGCCCAATAGCTACTACTGGTAAATAAAATACGAATATCATGTTTAAATCTAAAAATAATTTGACAGTAATTGGTAAGATAGGGATCAGAAAACCCCGATGATACAAGTGGTTATGCGCCAACTTCCAAGGCGATTAAAGTTACGGTTAAGGTTCGAGCATGCGTTTTATGGTTAGTGTTAGCGTTAGAAAACGGAAATACACACCCCTGCTGGAATTAGGCACAGAAATCATCTGTTTTTATCAAACGGGGTTCCAATTTGCACGCCCTGCGCAATAGTCATTAGAAATAATTATCCATGACATTATAAGGGCAGTCCGCACTCAGCTGATCATAAATCTTGGCTGTCAAACTTTCGCTCATTCTACCTACACATTTTCCCTTGCGCCGTTTGATTCTAATTTGCTCAACTTTCTTAAAAATGCTGAAAAGAAAAAAAATCAGGGTATTGATGAATTCAAAGGAAAAAGAGGCGTTCACCGGAAGATGTTTAGTAGGTGTCTGACGTTTCGGGTATTTGTTTCGCCTACACATCTTCAGAGACTGGAGAGTCATGCTCACTGCTCTCATTTTATGCCACTCTTTACCTTGTGCCTGTTGGACCGCCTATCTGGATGGGCAGGATCCGTATCACGCTGTAGTCTGTGTTGCCATCGCTTCCCCCGCTAACTGGATGCGTGTTTGAGTCGGCCGACCTTTCATCACGGCTTGTTTCACCCCCTTCCTCGTTGGTCGCGGAGATAATTGACGGCCCCGATTGTTCTCCGTCTTGGCGGTCTCCTGTCAAGATGGCTCGCAAAACTAGATAGGGCAGGCAAATTCGTGTGGTTGTTGACTGAGCGGGCGGTGGATATTCAGGCTTATTTTACCTGCCTTGACGTGTGATCCTCGCCTCGTCCCACGATTTCAACGGCGTCAAAGTTGATGACATGACCGATCTGCACGGCATGGGTTGCCACCTCTGACTTTGGGTCCAATCTTCGTACAGCCAACTGATGCTCGTGCATTCGCGTTTGCAGCTGTCGGCCGGTTTCTCCAACATAGTTCCACATCCCGCAATTACATTGAATTCGGTAGACAATGCCCGACTTCTGCCTAGGAAACGGGTCTTTTGGCTGCATCACTTGTTGAAGGATTGTTGAGGTAGACCTGTGGGCAACTCATAGTCCGAGAGGCGCGAGGGATCTAGCCCTGGTTTCGGAGACCCCTTTCGTATACGGAATGCTCCGCCATGATTTTGGCTGACAAGGCTCTTCGCTCAGTTTTTTTGTGGCATTCTAATCCGTTCAATGAACGCTTGCGGATAGCCGTTGGATCTGAAAAGCTTACACAGAAGCTTATTCTTGTCCCGTTTGGCGGCTGGTGTGCTGCAGTGAGTTTAAACTCGTCGGTATAACGTGCGTACACAACTTCGCTTGTGTTGCAGCGGATGGTTGCTATCGTAACTCAGCACTTGCGACGTATTCGTCTGGTTGGCGGCAGACTAGAACATCTAAGACGGAAGTCTGTCCTCTACTTCTTCTTCCATCGTGAGCTGCAGATCTGGTAAAATCGAGTTCAAGCGCTCTTTGTAGTGGATGATTCTATCCTGATCGATGAAAACAAATATGTCATCAACGTAGCATGTCGAAAATTTTGGGTTGTATTCTTCGAACAGCTGTCTTTCGAGGTTTTGCAGAACAACCTCGGCAATGAGCCCAAGGCAAAGCGTGGCATCTAATGAGTGCAGTGAGCGTGACTCTCCAGTCTCTGAAGATAGGTAGACGAAACGACTACCCAAAACGTCAGATACCTAATAAAGATCTCCCGGTGAACGTTTCTTCGTCCTTTAACATACCACCTGGGGTTCAAATTTTCACTAGTATCAATTGCTGAAGTCGCATTGTGGTCCTCAGAAATCTTCAGGACAAAGCCAATTTCCTTTTGAGAAAAGGGCTTCAAATGTAATTTTAACTTTGACAACACAATCAAATAATTTTTGGAACTAAGCATTCGATTACGTTATAAAAAATGTCAAAAGGTTACTATCTACAACAAAAGTGATAGCACTGTCCATTACCCCTAATAGTATACCTGATTATGGGTGATCTTCGAACCTCGCATGCGTAATGTTTTAAATAACAAGTTTTCAGTGTGTCCTTTAAAAAATTTAAAGCATATTTACTACGTCGAGACTGAAATTGTAATGATTCGACCGATCACAAAACCTCTTTGCTGGTTAGAGCGTCAGTTATTTACTAAATCAGGCCAACTGCGTTCTTGTGCATGGGGCAACGCAGTCTGTTAAAGCTTACGTCTCAGAAGCGTGCTCAATTTTCCGAATTTGTTTATCAGAACATGTGCTTTAGGAAACATGACATCTCGACCGTCATTTCCGACGGCGAGCCCCAAGGCGAAATGGGACGAGTGAGTCCTGTAACTGATCGATGAGCGTGCATCCAACAATTTCCGACGATGACTAGGGTGTGCGCAGGTTCGGCACCGGGACAGTATTCAGGAGACACAACATTAAAACAAAAGAGCAATTTCCAACTAAGTTTTGAAACTTGATCTTGAGTTCTCGTAACTATACGCGTCTTCATTGCTGTAAGCTTATTTAGGCTGTAACCTTCAGACGTCTGAGAAATGAGCGTGCAGTTTATTTACTAACAGTTGGTACCGATTTCATCTTCCGTGGGAATGTGTAAACTTGAACTTCACATCCTTATTTCCACTGTAGTGAACACTGTGTGACGCAGTTTTATATCGAACACAGTATGACATACAGCTTAAAATTTGAATTAACTAATGCTTACTCGTTCAATAAAATTTGTCTAATTTTTCCGTAGGTACTATTGCTTCTCATTGATTGTTCTTTCCATTCTTTGTTTTTTTTTCGAGCCTACAAATTAACCTTGATTGCGGAAGCTTTTCGGTTCAAAACATGTTCTACCATGGAAGTTTTTTTAGTAACTTTATAATGTAAAGCTTTTTAGTAAATAACAATTTAAGTATCGAAAAAATGGCATTATTGCTTTCTATTAAGGACCTCCGAAATTGAAGCTGCTGGCGAGTGGTCACAAGTTGTTTCAATTCAACGAAAATCGGAATCATTACGCTTATTTGTCAGTCTTCTTAGTTTGAACTTCTGTAAGTCGTGTTTACTTTTGTCTTTCCGATAAATTGGGAAAATTTCTTGAAAAAACCATCACTAACCGGGTTTAATGGAAAGAAAGATCAAATTTAACCTTTTCTAGTATTATTATATGCAACCGTCTTTCAATTACACGAGCAAACCTTTCACTTCCTTGATATTAACCAACAACACAGCCGTCTTCTTTTGAAGTTCAGAAGTTGGGTTTGCTATGTACCTTCCTTGTTCTCACTTGTTTCAGTGGGTATTGATCTTCATCTGAATTGCCAACTGCCCTGGCATGACATAGAAAGTGCAGCAGGTGAAGACCCGTCACATGGATGTCTAACCCTGTGTGGGAAAAAAAGCCCTCATGAAACACCACTTACAAACTGTTCATTGGATGAAAAACCGCAAGCCGAGTTAATAAAACAATCTGTCTACTGGAAGGATCCTCCCAGGAGAAGCTACGAAACCTGTAAACGCAAGCCAGAAGCAAAGTCCTGTCTCCAAAACGAAAAAAAGGTACGTCATTATGACATTAATTGCGTATGTTCTCAGGAAGAATGCAGCTTCTTTTATATGTTGGTGAAAAGTTAAACAGATTTTGGTAAGGATGCCTTACGTGGCTATCTACACAGGAGACGGGAATAGGAACCGCCCCGCCCACTTAAAATAGGTAGTTTTACGGTAAATTTCAGGAAGGGTAAATATACCCGTGTCTTAACATTAACACCAACCCTGACATAAAACCAAGCTTTCAACTTAATCTTTACCCTAGCCTGACCCTAAATCGTAACCCTACAGCTTCCACGAGCAAAACCTTAACCCGTAGCCTAATCATGACCCTTACCCCAGCTCTGACCTTAACCTCAAAATTAACCCTAACCCTGAACTTAATCCTAAACATAATTTCCTTGGAATTCAGCGCAAAGCTACATTTACCCCGGCTGTTCTTATTCTATGTCCTGTTTAGGTGACTATACAAAGCATCCTTACGCTGAGTTTTTTTAAGAGCATCACACGCAGGTGGCTCTTTGGTCATGATTTTGTTATTTTCGAAGGCTACCATATAGTCTAGATCTTTCGAAACTGCCTGTAGACTTCAGCCGTTTTTTTCGTCTCAAAAAGAAAGTTAAACATTTTCCTTACTAAAGGGCTAGGCAGGGAAGAAAATTCAGGTTACGATCTTAGCTCGCCTTTGAGAGTGTGCTCCCCCCACTTATGATTAAACGAACATGAAAAGATAATACTAACCACATTGGAAGTGCATTGACCGATTGGGTTGGTGGACACGCTCGTCCTGTTTTGCCTCAGGGCTTACTTTGGAGTCCTAGCAGACAATCGCACAATGACTGGTAGTATATGCCGAAGGATAGTAACGGCAACACTCCTTTGATATATTTGTTAAATTGCATGTTACCCCTAATACTCTAGAACCAAGTAAAGATACAGAAGCATACAGAATCTAATGGTTTATGAATTTCGTAGTCACTTGTCCAACTGCCAACGGTCAATGTTTGGCTTTCGTGTTTCTACAAAATAGCATTATTTTATTGTAAGAATTGATCGAAACTAAGCACTTATGATTCAAATTGTACTTATGTTACGAATTTTCAATAACTTACATGTTTTGAGGACGGAATCTAAGATTTAGAAACTACTGTATACATAGTCAATCATTTTACCCCTCCATTCGCAGCTAACGAGAGTGGATATTTTCTTACAAAATATAAACAACGGCCCATTTTCCAGTCTCTTCTACGAATTTAAATTGGTTTCGTAAAACATTAGACGTTAATGGAAGGAATCTACAATAGATCTGCCAAGTTAATCGTCACAGGTAGTAAAAATGTCGAAGATTATCATGCCGTCTTGTCTGAATTAATTTAAATACACGCCCAGTTATAGTTTTGCAGCTCAGATAAATTATCTTTTCATACCCAGGGATAATTTAGGAATTCTGTCACCACCTCTAGCTTCTTTATGAATACTTTTTTGCATATAGAACGCTTATTTCGGTTTATTGCAGCGTCTTTCTACAACGAGTTCTGCTTTATTGGTACTAAGTAATCCCCGTGGCCGAAAAGTTTCCCATTAAAAGGAAGTTAACCTGAACATCTCAAAAACAATTTTGTTTTCCTACAGTATAAAAATCTAACGTAGACTTTTTCCCATCTCTGATTCATAACCCACACTCGTCTTTGATCCCAGAACATGAATTCCTCCTCGTGCTACTAACCACGTACGAAAGGAACACGTGCGATGCCTTGTGACGTATATTGCAACTAACGGAGATATGGCTCTCTATAGGATTTCGGAACAAAGTAGAGTTAGTCCTCGCCCATGCGATGCCCTTCTGTTACAGGAAATGATGTAATACGACTAGAGCGAAGATATAAATAGTACTTTTAACCTTTTTGTAAGGAAAATGTTTAGTTGACGAAACTGTAGGCCATTTCTCTTTAGATATGTCGAATAGGCTGAAGAAACTTCGTGGAATGTCTGTTTAGTAAAAATTATAGTGATTTGATTTCTCCGTCTAGATCAGAATGTAAAGGTTGGCTAACGAACTTCCTAGCCGCCTTGGCGAATCGGGCAATTGAAGCAAAAGTAGCACTTTACTAAGAGGTGCGGAAACCAATCATTACGATGAACACAGTGAAGGCAGTTACGGGGAGAATCGAGAAAATTTGCATCCATTGGCTGCAATTTCTATTATGTTTGACCCATGGACTTAAAGTGCTGATGCCTTTTATCGTCTGTAGTGAATATTTTCCTACTTAGCCCTACTGCTGACGTCCTGCGGACGCCGTAGCCTGGATCGTAGTATTATATTCGGAAATATTTTCATGAGGTATCTAGAGAATTGTGAGTATGGGCGGGTCCTCAACAGCCGCTCAAATTGTTTGTTCAATGTTGTCTCCTCTAGCGCTTTGGCTCAAGAGCCTACCCACAAGGCAGCGGAAGCAAGCTAACCTATTTACTGGCGGTGCACGGTGGCGCTTTCACAGTGCCGTCATCGAGCTTTGCGGTGTTTTATAAGGCTTTTGGTGTGCCAGACCTCAGCCCATCCCACCCTGGTAGTACTTTCGCTGCTGGTCCACGACTGCTTATTTTGCAGCTAACCTTCACTGAAGGCCGTTCCACTATCCGCCACCTGTGAACGCGCCGGGTAGCCAGTAGCTAAGCTAATGGGTAACCCATCTTTCCGGGTCAGCAGTAGGGCGTCGAAGAGGGGGTTAGCTCAAAACCTGACTCGACACAGTTCGTCAAGACATGGAAGTTGTTCTTGGACTTTTGGTATTCGGCTTCCATCGTGGGCGAAGAGAATAGATGGAGCTGTCTGCTGCCGCGGATTTTCACGCGTGGAAAGGCACAATCCGTGCCATCATCGAGGCCGGCTATATCAAGCATGATCGCACCTGTAACAGTACAGTATAAGTAGTACTGCTGACCTCCGCGGACTAGGTTGCTGCCCTCTGAGAGCTGTGACGTTGGCACAGGTTCTCATTGGCAGTGCCTTACAACCTCTTCAGTTGTCCACACTATTGTTCCCTTCAATCTTCCTTCCTGTCTCCCTTTTTGCCATTGGTCATCGTTGCGCCTAAACTTGACGTTAGGCTTTATAGAGCCACGGTAACATTCCTGAACTTGTTACTTAAGGTGGTAGGAGAGGTTGGCGAGGGCTTTTTGTTCTCAAGACCTGAAAGCTATGTAATGTCGGGCACGTACTCACTTACCCACTTACCTGTACTTGTTACGGCTGCGATTATGCCTGATCTAGGCGGCCCCGATGACGTAATGGATTGCGCCTCTCTAGGCATGAATTTCCGCGGCAGCAGACCTTACCAGCTCAATCCTTTCCTTTCTTCAACGACAGAGGCCGCAAACCGAAGATCCAAGAACAACTTCCACGTCTTGACGAACTGTTTCAAGCCAGGTTTGGGGTTGACGCCCTCTTCAACGTCTCCAATTGGATATCGGAGCCGGATCAAGGGCAGTAACACTAAGCTCGTGAGGTGAGCGACGTAGAACGTCGCCAAACCACCTCTGTGATGTTGTCGCAGCGAATGCCGACTGGCTCATTTTAAACGAAGTCGGTGTACTTCGTTCGAAGGATGGTCCTCAATTAGTGGTGGTCAAGTACCTCCAGATTTCACTTACCTTTCACGTGCACAGCCACAGACCAAGACAAACCAGAAAGGTGCATAGTATACTCAAATCTTTGAGGCAATAGAAATGTCACGTCAGCCCATAGGCACTTTCTAAGGTTTGAGAAAATCCGACGACTAGAGCCAATTAGGAAGACAATATCATTCTTACTTCGTCCATTCGGCAGCAGCCTCGTCCTGAGGCATTTGGAACTGTCCACTTCAAGTTGACAGCCATAAATCTCAAGAGGTGCCTTCTCCTGGTCAGGGCTGCAGCTTGCAAACACTGGTCTTCCCAGCTTTTATGGATAGACCGACGGATTTTGTGACTTTATTCCTGCATGACACCATAAATTATAGACCACCAAAGCTTGAAGCTATTAAGGTAATATCATTGGCGTAGCCGAGATCAGTCAACTGGCATCCGGGCGCAAACTCAAGACCCGCAGACCGTTTAGGGCCCTTCGGATAATCCAGTCAATGACGTAGTTGGACGGCCAGATCAGATATCAGACGGTTGGGATGGTTTGTTATGGATCAGAACATGCCCAATTGTCGAGCGATAGTGAACCTCAATCGTAGCAATAGTTTTAGCCGGCACACCATCTTGTTCCATTATCAGACATGGGAACTCACGATGGATGGGATTGGACGCAACAACAATTTTAACAAAGCAGACGGTTATCTAATGCTAACAATCATGCCGGAATATAAGATTGTGCCTCCGTGTGAATATCTGGTCCCCGCTAGTAAGGCAATATAATCGGCGTAGTCGAGATCAGTCAGCCTACGTTCGAATTCAAGCTCGACACCGTCCTCTTCAAGAATCTAGTCAATAGCGTAGTTGAACAAATGGGCGAAAGGATACAACCTTATCGAACGCCAGTCCAAATACCGAACGGTTGTGTAAGATTGTTACGGACCAAAACTTACGCAGTGGTTAAGCTGTAATAGGCCTTGCTCATGACAAAGAATTTTTGGTGGTAGGCTATCTAGTGCCATTATTCACCATAAGGATTCATGATAGACGGAATCAGCTGCGGCCGCAAAGTCAATAGATCAGACGGCCGTCGGTTGCTGGTAATTATAGAGAGATTCATGGCTGCGCCTCAGTGTGAATATTTGGTGGGTACATCCACGCCCAGCACGGAATCCGGCTTGGTTGGGCCTCGTCCTGGAGTCACGCACAGCCTGGAATCGCCTGATAAGTAAAACAGCGAAGATCTTCGCAGCAAAGTCGATACGACTTATGCCGCGGTAGTTCTCACATCTCGCCTTATCTTCCTTCTTGTGGACAGGCACAAGGATGCTTGAGCCCCAGTCATCAAGAACAACCTCGTCTCTCCACGCTTGTACTGTCACCTCATGGAGTCAGAGCGCCCGACTGTCGACACAAGACATGTAGATTGCAGCGGACGTATCATCCTCTCCAGGTGTCTTGTTGTTACGCAACATTTATGGCTTAAGAGACTTCTCCTTCAGAATGGGGGTCACATGACACTGCATAGGTAGGAGATGGAGGAGGTTCTGCTGCAGATGGGAATGAGAGGGTGCTTGGTTCGGTATCGAAGTTTAGAGGGTTCTTGAAATACTCACACCAACGTTCTAATTGGGCCGAGTTGTCAGCAATAAAGCCGACATTCACGTCACGAACAGGATCACTCAGTGTAAAGGGCTTACCACTAACTTGGCCGATAAATTGGTAGAGTATTCGAGTGTCACCAGTGTTTGAGGTCTGTTCCATCGAGGATGCCAGTTTAGTCCAATATTTCGTCCGGTTTCCCTAGCCGATTTTGCGTCATCTTTCGGAGTCGGCTGGAGGAAGCATCGTTGTGGGACCTGGCTCGAGCAGTCTGCGCAGACAACTGCAGGATTCTTCCCCTGATCCAATCACTGCGGCATCGCTTGTCATATGCAAAAATTTTCTCAGCTGCCCATAGACTAAATTTTTCAGTGATGATCGCTCACTACTACCCTCCCCGTCGACTTAGGTCGTAAAACAGGGCCGGATTTCTCTGCTCAGGGCCTGGGAAATGCTGAGTTGCCTGATTTTGGTGAAATTGAGGTGTCTCACACGTGGCATTTTGAGCGTGGATGATAGTGGACTTTTCAAGCGTGTACGAACGAGAACATGGTCAGACCCTTTGGCGTTGCCAGTTTAAACAGCACGCAGAGATCTGCTACCATGAAACCAGCTACGAAACCTTGAAATGACTAGAATGTTATCGATCTGACTGGCTGTATGATCGCCGTTTGAATACCAAGTCAGCAGCTGTTTGTTACGATGTTGGAAGCACGTGTTCCTGACAAACATCCGGTTTTGATCAGCAACGTTCAGCAGTCTCTCATCATTGCCACATCGAGAACCCAGCCTGAAACTGCCAATAAGATGACCCTTTGTGGAGTTACCACGTCCAGTCTGGCCATTCCAGACCCCGGCAACAGTCAGCAGATCGCGGTGAGGAAGTCTTTCAACTAACGCTTGCAGCTGCAAGTAAAACGTCTCCTTTTTGCGCTGAGGCAGCGGAAGTTGATGCGTACAGTGAAACCATAGATATGTTTGTGAGGTGACCCTTCAGTCGCACGTAGACCATCCGTTCATTGAATGGTTCCCAAGGCAAGTAGTGTGTGGTTCGCAGGTTGCGAGAGGGCGATCGCCACACAATGTCAACTAGAAGAGTCGCGTGGGCCGCTGTAGTACAGGGTGAAGTTTGAGTTTGCTCCCAGGATCTTTATTTCCTGAGCACCTGAGTTAGGAATTTGGACTTCCGACACGCAGCAGACATGTACCTTATACTGATAAAGACTGCGCGCCGTCAGACTTTGCGTGCCCGTGTCCAGGAACCGTTGCATATTCCAGCATCCAATATCAATGGTTTGATTCCGATTGAGTAGTACAGCTCGCATACTATTCATCCGCACCACTGGACTAGGGTTTTGGAGCTCATATCTTACCGCGGACACCGTATCATGGATCGTTGTACTATAATCGGACATATTTTTCATGAGATTTCTTTGGAATTGTGAGTACGGGTAGGTCCCCAACCGCCGCTTGGATTGTTTGTTTGAGGTTGTCTCCTCCGGCGCTTGGGCTCATGAGCTCACCCACAAGGCAGCTGAGACAAGTGAACTTGTTTAATGGTGGTTCACAGTTGTCATGTCACAGTGCTTTCGTTGAGCTTTGTGGCTTTTTATAAGGCTTTTGGCGTGCCGGACCTCAGCCCGCCGCACTCTGGTAGCACTGTCGCTGATGGTCAGCGACTGCTTATTCGCCAGACCTTACAATCTGCTTATTTCGAAACTAACCTTCACTGATGGACGTTTAACTATCCGCCACCTGTGGACGCACCAGGTAGCCAGCAGCGAGGCTAACAGGAAATGCATGATTTCACATTTAGCAGTGTTTCCCAGCTGTAGTCTACCGGCTATAGTTGTTCGGCATTTTTCTGAATAAAGAGCTGAATAAAATGGCTCTGTAACCTCGACTTCACTTATTCTTATATGCATGCAACTTGCTAAAAGAAGAAGTTACTCGAGCGCCAGGCTTCTGGCAGAGATTGAAGGTTTTAGTGCTTGAACAGGGATTCTCGACTCCACATCTGACTGCTGTTAATCTCCAAGCCCGGTGCAAAGGAGTTGCTGATGATCTACATACTAAAAGACTTTTTGTCAGCCTATGCACTTGTAATTGTGTTTTGCAACCATTGCTTTAGTACCCACGACTGGTATAATCGGTTTCTATCAGAGAGCATTCAAAATGTCCATTATGGAATAAATTTTACTCCAGGAGGGCTGTGAAAGCGTTCGTCACGAACATTACAACACCGCTAACAATAGCATTACAAGCAACTTCGAGTCACATGCATTCCGCCTGAAAAACGCGTAGGGGACAGAGGTATTACAAATCTTGCAGCTGTTAAATGGTGTGACATACAGCGTTTGAATCTTGGAAGTCTGGTGACTGGACATTTTCTTGTATGACTTAAGACCTATCTTTCTTACTTTTTTCGAAAACTGAAAACGGATCTCATCTGCTCTGACTCTACAGTTTGACTCCCTTTACCTTCCTGGCATTTAAACGCATTTACCGTGCTTTGCTATTTTGTTTTGTACGATTCCTGAACCTCCAGACGGGCGGAATTGTACAAAATTTTACGTAAACCGTTAATTTTTCCCTTGTATAGAGAGGAATTTTCATTCCTTTATTTGTTTGCTCAGAACAAGGAAAGGTGCTAAAGTCTTAACACTCTAGATCTTGCAGATTTAAAAGAGCGGTCCTAAATATTACTGTAATACGTACACAGCCTTTTCCGTTGAAAGGAATCATTCAAGACCCCCACAAAATCCCTCAAGTTTTCAGTACGGAACGGACTCATCCTTCAACAAGATAAAAACTCCGCTAATTCAGACGAAAATACAGAACTTCTTCAGGAAAACCAAGTCATTCTCAGAGGAGGTATGTTGCCATTACTTACACATAAATTCAGCTTAAACGCTAGTTTCTTTGTATTGCAAACGTGGTACCCTTGAATGGAAGACACCTTAGGAACTGAAGTTAATATGGCTTATGCTTATTTCCACTCATCCACATATAACTTATGTCAATTCACAACCTATTTAGAGTTATGCTTAGAGTAAAGGTTAGCAAAATCACCTATTTGTGTATCACGGCCAATACTATCTATTGTTTGCTGCAAAATTTTGCAGGCTCTCTCTCTGTTGGATTGAAGCAAAAGCTGGCTAAGATAGCCTGTGAAGTGATCGTGGTACAGACACGACGCATTTTCCGTGAGGCCAGTACGCAAGTCTATGGCTTGAGGCCTTGGAATAACGGCCCATTTACTGTTTTCCACCATTGTCTCGCAAACGTTCGTGCGGTACGCTGAGGCTGGGAGACAGACTAACCAAGCATTTTTACTTTTACTATTGAAGAGCAACTGATATTAAGCACATACCCCTTCTTTTTTTCCTCTAGACTCCTCTTCACCCCTCCACGGATAACAAGGTTCCAGTGAAGTCAAGTGCTGAATTAATTACTCCCCAAACAACACTGTTTCGTCCGCCCCACAGCTGTGAGGCAAAAATTCACGGTTTGCTGGGCCCTGACCACCCACCGCAACCAGTTAAACGCTTTAAATGGGACCCCCGGAAAGTAAAGCATTCAACCCCAAACGAGAAGGCGCGAGGGGCATTGTTGGGTAGTCCTACCTCAGAACAAGTCGGTAAAGCCGTTATGAACAGAACATTTGGAGCTCTGCTATCAAGCCCCCCCTCCCCTGTCGTCAGATGGTATGGAACGACAGCCGCCACTGCACACTCCGTTTAACTTGTGCTATTCTGCGGATAAAATTGCGCACTCTACCGCCACACTTGAGCTTTCGCCTAGGCTTGCACTTGACATTTCGCCCATTCGGCCACTTGACACAGAGGAGGGCACTGAACTTTCCACCATTGAGAATTCTGAGTCACAACACGTTAGCACACCAGTGGCCTCCATTAAACTCACGGATATGCACTCGGAGCGACAACTGTCATGTTCCTTTGCCGAGCCCTTTCCCGTCAAAGATTGCAAAGAGCCGGGCCTGAATACGCTCACTTTAGCCGATTCTCATAAGGCGACCCATAACTGTTCGGGCCTGGAAGCGGTAGATTCGAATAACACCTACCAGTCTCCCCCGTTCGCAGAACTTAAAGAGGATTTCCTCTGTCACCGAGGCTCCACCAATGCAAACTTTGCAGCTGATATCCGCTCGGACGGGGAGCGTAGACATTCTCTTATTGTGAACTGCCACACATCGCTGGATAACTCTGTTGCTTCAAACAGTCCCCATAGGCCATCTACAGTGGACTTAGATAATTTCCCCGTTGCAAGCTGCTCACGCCTGCCAATTAACACACCTACTGACCAGGGAAAGTCTTCGAAGAAAGTCTCTTTTGGAAGTCTTTGCAATTTGCGCGCGTTAACTCCGGGTGCGAAAAACCCGAAAACCACCGACATTGATGTTGGATATGGAAGTGAACCAATGATTTCCTTGCTTCAAACGAAGCCATCAATGCCTTGTCCTACATCAGAAATAGAAGAAACCAAGAACCCAAAACCGGGAACCAGCCACAGTGAAACCACCAGAAAACCGATGATGGCCGCAAGATCAACGGATTCGGATTGTTTGGAAGAAAACCAGTTGACCACCAGAGATTTTGACCTAATCTGCAGCGGTTGGGAGGAGCTAGCTACTTTCATCTGCTGCTATAACATACTAAAAGACCTCAGTAAGTTCCGTTTGCGCATCAGATTAAAAATTTGCAAACCCTTTAAAAATGACATGTAAGCCAGGTTCTTAAGACAAGAACTTCTTTCTTCATATAGTAGAACACATTAGGGGAAAGATACCAGGGCTTGGTTTTTGGAGTTCGGAGGACACGGGAATCTGAACACCCGTAATACAGGTGACCTTGCGCAATTATCGACCCGACTCTTTTACACCAACATGGATAGTCTGAGATCGAGCGGACTGCAAGTGCTGCTATAAAATCGGTCTTAAAATGCTGCCGCGATATAAAACGAAAATAGGGCATTCACGCGAGCATAACGCCGTCTTATCACAAAAGTGGGAAGAAAGTGTCCCAAACCCTTCAATAGCCGAGGGACTTGAAAAACGTGGGGGCAACTTTGTCAGTCATAACTTGCTAGCGTTCAGTTTTGATTACTTTACCAATCCCCCATGCATAGGCTGGAAACTGGCGCCGGGCATCCGACATCTAGTACATTTTGTCTGGCAGTTAGATGCACGAGAACCCATTAATGGGTACCAGGTCCTAAATGTAGTCCAGTTGGCGCAACCGCATAATTCCTGTGAAACAGGTGAATAATCGAATAAAAATGGAAGGCTAAAGCAATAAAAGGAACTTCACTTTTCCTTTTTTGGTTGTACACAAAACTTTCAGCAACACTAATTTGCTCGAATCGGTTTGGAACGAGAACATATAAAAGTTTCCACAGAAGGAAATAAGTGCGTCTCAGGCTTTCAAGTAACGGCCGAATCTAAACAGAATCTGATTCGCCAATAAATTATATTGCGCGAAAATGGTAATCAATCCTTGAACTTTTGCTTTTTAAGGTTGTGATGAATCCCTGTTTGTGACAATGTCGGCACCGAGGACGCCACCGCCGACACCAACCTATGGTGACTCCGTTCACGGACACAGTTGCCTTACGGTTGATTCGATAAACACCCAAGTTCCCTGTTTGTCGGCTGCGGTAAATCTGTCATTCAACTAACACTTTTTTACAGTCTAACTTGTCACCAAAAATTATACTACACAATTTAGTCAAGTATGACCCCAAATATTCAGCAATAAGCTGAATGAGCAGAGTAGACTGAAGTGGGATGAATATGCCACTGTAGAGTATGAGGCTTCGGTAAAAAACGTAGCGCGCCTAGGTTCCAGCGACTGTCAAGTTTAAGGGCACCCGGTGCCTGAGCATAACGGAAACTGCAGCGCACCGGCCATGGCAACAGTAAAAAACTGCAATGGACACCTGACGAGAGCGGCTGCACTGATTTTTGTGGACTAAAATGTAACAAGGATGGCAATACCAGCACCCTTGTCGCTGTGATTCCTCCTATTCATCTTCCGATGATATCAGGAAACTCGAGTTAGAACCACCAGAGCGAAAGGGAGGGACGCAGCTGAGTGTACGACCCCTAATTGCTGTCAGACTTGGGAATTCCGCCGGCTGCCCAGCGTGGTATGCTCTTGTGGACTGTGCAGCTGCTTCTGACCCATCTCCGGTAGATCGCTACGGATGACACTATACTACTCAGGTATCCCAGTATGTTTTCAAAGTCTATAATAGCGGAAAGACGAGCCTGCTAGTTAGTGGCAAGGGGTAACTTTTGACGTCTCGCAGTGGTTCGTAAGGGTCACCCTCTTTCACAAACACCCTTCAACCGCAGGATGGGCCGCATTAGCCAGTACGCATTGACAAAAAAACCCTGCCACCACAGTAACGCGTGCTGTGTACATTGCGGATCATGACTACGCTGATTTCGAATGCTAAGTGCATCTGGAGGAAATCCAAGCGCTTGGGAGTGCTTGAGTTGTGGCACCCACACATCCTTCCCATCTGCGTCCCCAGCGATCGTACGTGCAGTCGATAGAAGGAACGAACGAAGAACTAGACCCTCCTCACTTGCCGGCTCCAATGATTCTGCCGCGAACTGGGGGAATATAGTTGAAAGCCGCCCCAGACGTCGGTTTACATGTGCCAAGTGCTGGCTGCCGATGGCGCCGAGATAGTTAGCAAAACGTTTAAGTAGACGTGGTGAACGGGGGCCTTAATCGTGCCTAAGACTGCATTACAAGGATCGCGTGATCTGTGTTCCAGCTACCTAGTAGCCTGAGCTAACGTCCGCTGTTGGTCGATTCCAACGGTAGGAGATAAATCACGACCTATTTACCTTGCAGTGCAGAGGCCGTAGAAGCGTACAAGATGGTCGCAGTTACGGTTGGGTAAGCAAATAACCGGCGCCAACAATTGCAATCCACCTGCTTTTTTATGCTTGTTAGTAACCTAAATTAGCCATTTCAAGAGCTCACCAAAACTAACAGGTACTATAAAAAGAGACATATCTGACTTCCATCAGAGTTGACTGAAGTCAAACTACATCTCAGGAACTGGTGAAATGCAGACGGCGTGGAGCACAATTTCATGCTTCGCCGAATTTAAGTTTATTTGATAGGCAACTGACGCCCCGTAGACATAATGCAGCTGGCGGAGAAGGCACCCGAAAGATTTATACATAGATTTAAAACCCCCAGCAGGTTTAAAGCAGAATGCGAGAAGTAGAATGTATCATTTATAAAATTAGATGAATTGGAAAGTACTCACAAATGAATGAAAAAAATAACTTTTTTGTTTTTAGAAATTCGGGACACAGGAAGAAGGTCAGGGTATGGAGGTGGTGCATGAAGTTGAGGAGTGAGCGAACATTTTTCAGTATGTTTATAACGTACCTGGTCATCGATTTGATAAAATGTTTTTCAAATGCCTTATTCCAATCACAGCGATTAATTTCGCATGTACTAAAAAAAGAAAGCGAGAATGTGTTAGTTCAGTTCAGTTTTATTAAGGAACAGGTAGGCGAACGTCTTTGAACTCCCTATTTGGTACAGAAAAACGAATATAAATATAGAACGTTGGAATGAAGGTCGACTAGAGAATTGCATGCAATAAGCATGTGACGGTCTGGTAACTGTTAATATGTGCCATGTATGCGATGTGGGAAACATTACGAAGGTATCAAAAACTCGTTACTGAAGTACAGTAAATAGTAGGGAAACGAACGCTTAAAGATCTGCCAGAACAAACTGAACCACCCCTTTTACCCTAAGAGATGCATAAAAAAGCTACACCTGCAAGAAAACTTGATGAAATTTCCTTAGTGATGCAATGAATGAAATTTACTTCGGTTGCGTGCACACACGTATATGCCTGTATGCGCTCTAGTTCCCTCGGCAACTCTTTCTCCAATTTGTTAATTTTGGCCAACTAGAGTGCCGCAGCGTTAAAAATAGATCGATAAAGACAACATCCTCAATCATCAAACTCATGCACTCACGCAGTTGTCAGTGTCTGGCTCAACACTTTGAGGCGAAATAGAGACAGACAATGTACATGGAACAAAAACGAGGATGCAAAAAGCGATGAAAGCGACCACTGACGAGGTCGAATTGTTTGTTCATTATACGGAATCTGGACGAAACTTTGATGAGATGGCGCACAAATTTCATAAATTTGGGCAGGCCCGGCCCCAGTAATTTAGTGCGGAACGTGGCCCAATAATGCGTAACAACCGACACACTTCATGATTTACCAATGAGTGGCAGATCACGCACTTAAGATAAACAGGGCTTTTATAACGTGCAAAAAATATACGGAGCAGCCCGCAAAAGAGCGTTTGGCGAAATGACCAAGAACATGGAGCATCTAACGTTATCATCAACAGGATACGAGTGAAAAATTTCATAAAGTACCGCGAGGCTCAACTAAAAGAATTTCGATTCAGTGATCTGTTCGTAGTTTCTATCAGTAGGGAGAATTATGGGACTTTCTTTACCGAAACAATCTGAACAGACTGATTAAAGAGGTCGCATTTTTGAGGTACCGGACACCCGCGCAATTCAGTTCTGAATCGAAATAGGAATGATTTAAAGGTCATTGACTCGGTCTGGTATTACAAAAAATAGGAATTTAATAATTTTGATCAAAACGTCGCAGGTTAAATTGGCAGTTGTGGCGTTTTAGTCTCAGAATATATGACCGCATGTGACGTGAAAATGATGGGACTGTAAAATAGGACTATGACGGCTAACTGATCGGCTGGAGGGCCCATGCAGCGGCTGGCTAGGTCTTGAGGTTTTATTTGAGGGGAATTTTTTTGAAGGCAAAATCATGAACGTCAATTGAAGCAAACTGGCCAGTGTCATGCTTAATATTTCAGAGACCTACCTTGTATAACATCTTTCTAGAAAAGGAATTGCCTTTGAATTTGCTAGGGACGATAATAGGCGATAAGGGAGACGCTACCATTAAATTCTAGTCAGTTATCTCAGAATCATCCCAATGCCTGGAGGTTTACGGTTTACTTACGCGCACAGACCGTTTATGCTGCAGCGAAAGTCAAGCAGCAGGACCAGACAAAGTCACTAAATATAGCATATACCAGATTGTGACAGAATTGATAACCTTCATGGATGTTAGGAAAACGTTTATTCCGCTGCTTAGTACCTTGGTACGCCGATAATTTAACGTTTTCACAGATCGCGCACCGAACGCAAATAATTAGGTTGTCTCTGATCCATACTCCATCACATTTCACTCCTCCGTTATCATCGTGGGCGCTGTTGTCCGTAACAGTTTCGGTACACTGGCAGAATGAGACCGCCACGCAAAGTATTGACAACTAGCATGACATTGGTTGTAAATCCTGCCACCCCACCCTCTCCCATATCGACTCAAGTTGAAACACTGACGTAGTTCATTTGACTAGGGTTGACACCTGGTTAATAGACGGATATTTGCCGATAGGACTTGAGGACAAGCGTCAATACAGGAGCAGTTGGTGTCAGCACTTAGCTGAGGAAACATAACCTAGAGTGCATTCACAGATGGGTAGTTTTCTCAAGGTGACCGAATAATCCTCAGTAAACAAACCTGCACCACTGAGTGAATTCTCTCCATCATCTCCGGCACAAAAGCCTTGACTGAATCTGTCAGCCGACTTGCAAAACGAAAGGCGGCTTTTTCATCTGTCTGATCGATACAAAAGCGTTCTTTGAGGAATTCACAAGCCTTGCTTGGATCTCGAGCTACGTCGTGAATTCCGGTATCGTGCACCAGTGAGAACAATGTGAGAAATAGATTTGCGTGTCTAAAATAGAGAAAGCGTTCAGAAATAAATCCCGTGAGAAGTAAGTGTTTAACCTGTTAAAACTTTGGCTTACCATCGCATTACTTACAGCCCTGGTTATCAAGTTTTAACCCATGATCCTCAACCAAATCACTATGATCAAGGCGTGGATGAAGTGTACGAAACTAACATATTCCTGTCTGAATACCCAACTGTACAGTACCTGTAATACTCAATTGAACTGATCGGATTCTGTCAACACACAAGTAGCGAATTAGACTGTATAAAACCGATATAGCAATATCACTTTTTAAGGGTCTAGGACTAAGATTTTGTTACCTAAAGACAACTCAGGACCGAAAATTCGTAGTCGTAGAAAATTAATAATTATAAGAAGACGTACCTTCGGAGGCTTAGAAATGCCGTTAGGCAAATCTTCCAAAACTCGTTAAACAATTTCGTCTGGTGGCCACCCATAGCCTCGATCATGGCTTTCGTCAGGCGAACCTCTGGGGCCATCGGTTTTGGATCGTTGCCCAGGATAAAACCGAAGTCAATATGAAAGAGCTGGCCTTCAGAAGTCAACATTATGTTTTCCATGTGGCGGTCACCGACACCCAGCAGATAGGTTATAACACAGTAGCCGGCTATTGGATGAATAATAACAGAATGGTTGTCTAAGTTTTAACTCAAAAAAGAAGAAGAATCAGGAAAACGTAAGGACTGAGGTAGGGTTTTAAGTTCTATAAAAGAGAACATAAAGCATGAACCCTTGTACTCGGTGAAGTGAAAAAGGCTCTCAATCAAAAAAGGAGGATGTAAAGGCAGCGGAGAATTGATTCTAACGCGCTGACAAATTTCCGTAAACGACGTTATCTACAAGACTAGAGTGAACGCATTAAAGATCAGGCCACCGGTTAGAATGATATGCACAGAATGCTGGATGTGGATAAGAGTTCAAACTAACTAGATATGGCAAACAGGTGAACAAGATCGCAGGACAAGTTCTTTGGTCTGCAAGAGCCTGAGCCGTAGGCATCGAGTGCCGGGTGGTCCACGGAATCTAATGTAGCGTAAATTCGTCAATCAAACAGGCTGTTTCGAGGTTGTTATTATGGACACAAGTAATTCATTCGGATATGGCCATTTAGCAAATATGAATATGCCCAGGCCCTGCCAACATGCCCGCGCTGTCAACGCATCTTCCGCGCACAAATCGGCCTGGGTGGACATCTTCGGAGGCAATGCACAAACAATCCTACGATTCCAACTTCTACGTCAAATTCTGCCAACCCTCCTTCAGACTCCCCTACCCTCATTTCTGGCATCAATTCCATTACTCCCACTATCATAGAGACCACATCCCTCTACTCATCGCTTGTTACCCCCACCACCGCCTTCGCCTTCACTACCACCACCATCAGCGATGGGGACTCTCCTAAGCTGTACTCAATGCGACCGCACATTCACCTCACGCATCGGCCTGGTCGGTCACTTGCGAATCCATCGTACACAGACTGGTGAACCAGTGCCTGGAGCACCAACACACAGCAGAGATCGTCGCCTCCACTGTCCTCACTGTCCTCGCGCATTCACTCATCGCATGGGCCTATTCGGTCACATGCGCATCCATGACAGCGGAATTTACCGCGATGCCGACAACACCGATACATCATGCACACCCTCCGCTCCTGCCATTCTTACCGCCACTGCCACTTCCACTACCATGAATGACAAACCCCGAGCCTCTACCGATTTCTCCTGCCCACAATGCGCCCGCAACTTCAACTCACGCATCAGCTTGGTCGGTTACCTGCGAATCCATCGCACGGAGGCTGGTGAACCAGTGCCTGTGGTTCCGACATACAGTCGCCGCGCCCGCCTCCACTGCCTTCACTGCTCCCGCACATTTACACACCGCATGGGCCTATTAGGACACATGCGCCTCCACGACAACCTGCGGTAAACCACTGGAGGCTAAGCCACATCAGCGCACACCATCTACACTAATACATAGACAACACCCTCACAATCATCATAATGTACCTGATAAAATCACGGTTTCCTAGAAACCGTGGCTTGGAAGACTGCCAATCTGACGCTTACACCAGACCACGCAGTCGGTCCAGTGTATGTGTTGTGTGTGTTGAGTGGCTGACCAGTGGACTAGGAGTCAGACGACGATGGCTCCTCCATATCCCTGAGTAAGTAAATCCTGGTGTGTGCGTTATGGGGGCCAGGTCGTGCTGTGGCGCGCGAAGACGGGTAGGCTGACCCATCAGCCAATGCGCCCACTCCCACCTCATACAACTGACCGGCTCGGATGGTGCTCTGATTGTGGGGATGGTGGAGAGAGTGAGGTTAACAGCTTAGCGCATTTTCCTCACTATAAACAATCTGAAGCGCTTGAAACTATCACGGTGCGCTAAAAGCCGTGGCTTGGAAGGTTGTCAACTGACGGGATAACTCGGATCGCGTGGTCAGCCCAATGTGTGTTTTGTGTGGAGTGGCTGACTGGCGGACTGAGAGTCAGGTTGCAATGGCTCCTTCTTAATGTGGCCTTTATGGCACCCCCACTCCGTGGGATCCGAGCCAGGTGTGGTGGATCGCCCAGGGGCGGCTCTGGCCGCGCCAGCCACCTGCGCCCTCTCCCATCTCCGGTCTTCTTGACTCTTTCTTGACACTGGGCTCAGGTGGGGGAGGAGGAGAGAGTGCGGGAGTTGAAGCGCAAGGCTACTATCACTGAAAACTAATTTACGCGCAAGTCACCATCCCTGAATCACCTGGTGTGGAGCATACGGTGGACATCGTCGAAATCGATGGTTGAACTGTCATAGTTGATTCCGAACCCAAGTAGAGCAACAATTGAAAATGGAAAAATTGGAAGTACGCACAGGTCAATTGATACATCATGGCAGTCAGCTAGCCATCGGCCTACCCAAATTCTGTGTTTTTTTATTAGTAGGGCTGAAATAGCAGTACAATTTTATTGTTAGAAGTAAAGCATAACAGCACATACCACAGGAGCGGATATAGGTGTCGAGTACTTTTGGCTGCACGCCAAGAGGATCTGTGGGACTTGGTGCACAGTGTTGGAGGTAATTTAGTATGGAGCCCTCCTGTCTCGTACTGGCCAACGAAATCGCCTCCACAAATTCTATCAAACCTGCCAGAGAAGCGAAAATATGTCAGGAAAATGCAAATGAAAATGGAAGCCCAAAATCAATAATTAACTTTTTAAAGAGTTCGGCAGTAAGCCCACTGACCATGACGACAGCTGGCCGCCAACACTTTGTAAGGGGTCAGTTGTAAATTGAATTTTTCTTTTTGCAGGACCTAAAGAGAAAAAAATCCGTTCGGTGAAAAGTGCAAATAAAAGGGATAAATTCCAATTAATCAGCAAGCGCATGGCTAATAATTCCTTTGAAAGGGTGATAGTTAGAACTGTGAAAACGCACCACATCCATCAACTGGATCATTTGAAGCACAAGTTGATCCTGGCGTAGATCATCGCCTATTTTGAAAATCACCCTGTAGACTTCGCCATCACGCGAGACAAGACTCAGGAGCGCCGGCTGCATTGTGCTCTTTAAATAGGAGGACAAGTATAGAAAGGAACCCAGGCACATTACTGGTTAGAGGGGGAAGCCAAATCAACCCTGAACATGTGTTCAAAATTCAATCTTAAACGAAGTGTCATCCTTTCTGATATTTTGGAATGGTGCTCTAGTAATCAAACGAAGACTGGTCTAAAATATCTGCCAAAATGACAGTCAAGATAGTAAGAACACATTTTTGGCCTTCAGGGAATACCTGACAGGGCCTACCTTGAAGAGGGTCGCGGAGTCCGAGTCTATTCCCCCAATGATGAACGTCGGATCCAGAGGAAGCGGAACAGGGCGCGCGAAAAGACTCGAGAAACGATCGTTCGTTTTCAGCCGTGCTCGCAACAATTCGATCTGTTTATATTACCAGTAGTAAATGAGAAAAGATTTACCCAAGCATAAAAAGCTCAAAAACGCCAGAAACGATTAAGAAAAATGCAGACACAACGTAAATGCAACATAAATACTTGAGAAAATTGGTCGTGAAAGTGAAAGCGGCTGAAATGTAGGCGCTACCTAGGGCCGGTACAGATGCAAGATCCTTGAACACTTGCCTTTCGAGTGCGTCTGGAGGAGTCTTCTTGTACTGACTTGAGGAGAGCATTCAAATTATCTAGAAATTCCTGTTGGGCTGTTATGTCCTCAAACCACTTGCGTTGTGTTGGCGAGGCCTAAAAATCAATAGAATATTGTTGTAATGATAGATTACGCGGGTGACAGGCCGGAGCAGAAAAAAAATCGTGCATAGGTTCTATGTCTGATCGCCAAAATGGCGATTAAAAAGGAATCAATCACATTGTCATGGAGAATCGCCGAAACGAATGTCTACTAAGAGGACAAAACGAAACTCCGAAATAAAGGATATGCGTTAAAATGACAGCTCTCTAAATAACTCTCAGGCTATTCCAACAAATTGACGCGAGATACCGAGCTCAAACAAGGTATCACAGGATCAACGAGAATCCCCTAGCGATTAAGGTTTTCATGATGCCAGTGATATAATACAATGATTTAAAGGCCCTAAGGAAGTTCAAGTGCTTCAAGGTACTGTCCTGGAGGCATAATATTCATCCCCAAGTTAAAGATTTTAGGCCAGTTATGGACGGCCCCATGGCCGAAATCACACAGAAAGGCTTTTGCTAACCGGAAGCTGAAAAGCAGGCCTTGGGGGATGGCGAGTCGTATGTATCAGACAGGCAGAAAATACACTTTGCAGGGATAGCGCAATGCCTGATGCGACCTAGATGACGTCACTTGCAAAGACCTTCGTGCACTTCGTCAAATTACAAAAAGCAAACTAGGAAATATCAAACAGCAACGTGTCGCAAACAGTAATATTTTACGGTTGGTGGCTTTGCCAAGAGTATTGCAAAAGGTAGTCGGAAAACGATGGCTGGGGGCAGTGGCATGATCGAACGACCAGGCGCAACTATTTAACCTTTACTGAGGAATCGAATTCTGGCGATTGAGCAAGAAGCGCAAAACGTTAAGTGTTATTAATATGAATGAATTTAAAACTGTCTCACATGCTTCAAAGCCGCAAGAAGGCGCTGAAGAACACCTTCGAACATTTTTCGTATCATAGGGGTTGACGGTGTGGACTCGTTGGCTTCAAGCTGTAAGAACCAGTACAAGAAACTGGCCGTCTCAAAATTTTGCAGTGCCCGTTGAATGAGGAAACTTGCAAGGTCCATCTGCACAGGAAATGTCGACAGGGGGTGAGAGAAATGTAGGAATTGTGCAAAAATAATTCTTATGAGTAAATTTAAAAATCAGGCGGTTATCTAGCAGTAAGTCAAAAACCCTTCAGCAGTTACGCCGAAGTCAAAATAAAAAGGGTCTTAAATAAATTGGCAAAAAACGTATGTGATCTAAAATTACGAAATCCGACTTTACTTAGCAAAAAACAAGGAGTTAAGACTTTAACATGAGTTTTTCCGGTAACTGAACTGCATGTATCCAAATGAATTCCAAATACCATTATAGACGACTGAATTCCGCCAAAGTCAGACATAAACTGCAGCTGATTTTCCCTGGGTTAAGAGATCGTAATAAGTGAATTTGCGCTCAGTGTGCTGTTTGCGTGGTCAAAACGGGATGAAAAACCGATTTCAAAAGGATTTGGCTATTTATTTGAAAATCAAAGCAAACCCTTGTGACGAGTTGCATAGTCGGCCTACAGAATTTAAATTCCACATTTTTTAGTTGGATGCAGGTATGCTGCAAATTTTTTGGCTTGCAGAAGTAAATATTAGGAATTGGAGGAGGTAACTGAAAAAACCGTGATACTGCATGTTAAAAGAGAGGCAACCATTGAATGTACACTGCATTCAGGAGAGTGTACTTTATCCTTGAAGTAAGCAAAATTTTCGGCAACAAAATCGCTAAAAACCGTAGCTCAGCCCAAGCAAAGGGCAACTTTCACTATTTTAAAGCGGACGGTTAACGCGCTAATTTCTTCCAAGACAAGCGGGTGTAGACCGCAGATAGCCCCGTTACGACAAATGGCAGTTCGTACATCGCAAGCAACGAAATCAACTACTTTACCAAGAGTTGGGCGAAGGGATAACATGCCCGCGAAATTGTTTACAGTAAAGCAAACCTGCGCTTCAGCTAATTCGCTTTCCCACATCTGGCGTTTCGATGGCATGACAAGTCAAAACAACCGGAGATAGGCGTGGGCTAACTGACAAGCAAAGCTAAACAGTCCGTCAGTACATCCTATTAGCGACACGGCTAACAAATCCATATGTACCAGACTTTATCCGGTCCCGAATAGGCCCGGCTATCTCGTAAGTCGAAAGAAATTCATGCCATGACGGTAAGCACGTCACAATACTCTCAGGGCGCGTTTGGCTGTTTATTGCGAGGAAAATAGGCGCTGGATCCGAGATAGATTGACTTCACTCCATCTTTTCTCTTGTGAAAATCAGTGACCTGATAGGTTGGAGATGAAATCGGGTGTAGTGGCCGATGCGATGCGAGCTCGCTGTCTAACATGAGCCGCACGCGGATTTGACATTAGCAGACAGAGAAAAAAAAACAACATCCGTTAATCAAGCGATACATTTCTTGTACTGAATCAACAAGTGTACTAGTGGAGAAAAATGGTGGTTCAATTTTCGAAGCCCGTTGAGTGTTCAGATAATTAAACAACAAACTAACATCCCAGGGTAAATCCGCCAAAGAAAGTGAGGCTGCTATGTCGTGAGGACGTCCACGAAGTACGTCAACAGTTCGCTTCGTCGTCTCTTGTGTGCTTGCATGTGATGTGTCGATAGCAGGATCAGTGGGGGCGACCACGGCATCATCTGTTTTGCAGGTGTCAACGTGGCCGATCGCAGTTTCCGCGGTCATTGGCCGTACGGCCAAGATCGCAGAAATATTTTCGTATCGCAGAGCTTGAACCAACTGGTAAAGATACAACTGCAGGTCCTGAAAGGGGAAAATATAGGCTCAAGACAGTCAAGAGGGCTAAATTTAAAAGTATTGTTACTTTTGGTAGACCACTGTAAACATTGAACAACAAATGACGAGGAGCTGATGTACAGTTAACTTTGAATTTGTCATATGCTGGAATCTTCCACAGCCGATTAGCCATATCATTAGTCGTGCAAGACATTCACAGAAATTAAAGTACCTCAGCAGTTGCAGATTGAAGGCGCGCGACAGCGAACTTTCGGCAGACACTGTGGGGGAACTGCTTAGTAAGAAGTTCAAGAATGTTCTCTGGATCGATAGCCGGCCATTGATGCAGCAGTTCGATAGCTTGGGTAACTTGCTCGGGGTACTCCCATCGAACCGATAGAAGAAACTTTGGTAGTGCTGACTAAAAAAGTAATAAATTTGCACTGGACAACACATAGTGTTAAAGACCCAGGAAGCCACGTAGAACGTGGTCAGAAATACAGCCTAGACGTAAGGCAAATAAAACGAAAATATTGCCAAACTCACCTCGGGAAATTTTTTTTTGCAAGATAAAAACGGAATTTCCAAATCAGATCTCCGTCCAGCTCAGACAGTATTTCACCTGAAGGACGGCTAATGATCGCCTTTCAAGAATGATAGCCAGGAAAGGGGGAAAAACCTTCAGCTTGTCCAGAATATCTTTATTAGGTTTCCGTTCTCGATCCATATCTGCAGTTCGAACATTCCTAGTCATTTTAAAGTACATTTCATCAACCGGATTCCACTAATTTGAAGTAGAATTAGAAATCAAAGAGATGACTTGCTTTTTCTGGCCACTGTTCAGCTTTTCTTGCGTCCAAAGCCTTTGGGAAAGATCGGAGGAAAAAATTGAGCACTATTGAAAACGAATAAAACTTAGATGTTTACTCGTAGAAAGTAACTGCAATTATGATAGACCGAAATATTATAGTGAACAGTTAAATCGCATGACCGAAGCAGAGCAAATCTGATGTCACTAATTGGTGGGCGGTATAATATTAGTAATGGGACAAATAGCAGACTTGCAACTATAAATTCGTTGCTGAGGGAGAGGCTCCAAGAGTTCAAAAACAGTAGGTATACAGGGTCTCCGCTAATTAATCATCGGTATCGGTGAAACAGTTTAAGCACTGTCCTCGGGATGGATTGGGAAGTGGATTTGACAAACGTCGCTTTGTGGGAGCTTAAAAGTTTTTCCGATCTCGTAGTTTTACTCTCTGGACCCCTTGAGGCCTCATTGTGAGGAGTAATTAGTAGTGATGATGACGGACATGGCCTATACAGGAGTCAGATTCATAACGCTGAGTTGGCTCCAAATTGTTGGAGACGAATTGCCATAGAAGTAAGTCCTTCTTGATAGATTCTTGTTAGTTTGAGGACCGATTTAACAATAATAACGAAACTGACTGGACAAGCGTTCGCAATTTTCAAACATAGCGTGTCCTATCAACGGCGTTCATATAGGCTTTTCAAACTCTGTTTTCTATGTAGTACCGCTTCCTGGTCATTTTTGACGTCCACTGGACGATCAAAGCAAAGAAACCTAATGAACCATGTATGGCTGAGACGCTGGCAACACAACCTTTATGTTGGAGTATGCTGGCATATAAATCAGTTCGAACGTCGTAATCCAACGATGCCCACCCTATGCTCCACAGAAGGTGGGTGCAGAGACGGTGACTTGCGCGTGAATTAGTTTTGTGATCGTAGACTTTCAATGCATCTACCGCACTCTCTCTTCCCTTACCTGTCTCTGACCAGTGTCAAAACATTGTCAAGAAGACGGGAGGCGGGGTCGGACGAAGATTAATCATTTCCCATGGAATGGGAGAGCGGGGTGCGACATGAGTCTGCACCTACGCGTGTCCATGTTGGGCACTCGCACTCCCCCCCCCCCCCCCATGTTCGGCATTTGTTACGGGGTCTCATCCCAAATGATAAAAACGCCTTTTGCACCCTGATTTGGCCCCCGTATTTGTCCAGCGCACCTATGACGCGGCCCGTTTAAGGGGCAAATGCTGGCATATAGAAAAATACATACAAACGAATGATCAATTGTATAGCTAAGCACCAAAAGTTCTTTCTGACAGGTCATATTCTGCGTATGTTTCATGACTGCATATTATCGTGTCCTATCTGTTCAGATAATGCATGTATTGCGAAATTCGACTAAAAGAGCTGTAAAATCGATTGGGCAGAATTCAGATTATTGTTTACCGCCGAGCACTGTGGGGCAGAGCATGTGGCTGAATGAGCAGATAAGACTGCCTTCGAGTTATTTTTCTGAACAATGCCAAGTGCACTGACGTAATAGCACACAAAATAGCTATTCTTTTCCTATGGTTATAAGTTTCGCAATTTTACCCATACTCCCATGAAGTTTTCAGTTAGCATCACCGCTTAAAATTCAGGCAAAAGGAAATTATCATTACTTGATGAAAAAAATCATGTGGAAAGTATTAAAAACAGCGAATTTAACGTACCGGTCGCTCAAATAACACAGGAAGGTACAAGTGGGGATAGGAGCGAGAGAATTCGAATTTGAGACTCAAGAAGATTTTGCCGGATTTGCGTTTTAGTTCCTCAATGGTTCTTTCTATGAATGGGAGGGTATGCCGATCAAGCGGTGTGTCGAACAATTCACCCCTCATTTGCTTTCTGTTGGTCTGTATAGTGGGGTAAAATTAAGTTTCAGTAAGTTGGCAAATAGTTTTTTTACGCGCATAAAGAACTTGTATGTACAGTTTTATGAAAGGCAGTAGCTCGAATAAGAAAGTAAAATCAAAAATTTATCACTTAGGCCAAAATAAGGTGGAGTACAAAAGACGTGTATACGATAAAACCGAAGAGGTGCACAAACGAGTTTACTTTAAGAAGCCTGTTAAGTTCTTCGAGCTCTTTTGGCTTCGCGTTGAAATCCTCTGCAATTATTACTTCCAGAGCTTCATTCAGAGATCTAGGAGCATGAGGCTGAAGCGACCGCAGTTCTAGCTCATAGATTCCATTACGAAAGATTCTGTAATTATAAATAAAAACGAAAGTGGAGGGACGATAGAACAGGCTTGGTACTGAAGTAAAAATAATGCATTCTTAAGATCTAAGGTGCAGTGAAAAACTGTGCATCACAGACTAGAAGCGCATACCTTTTCGAATTGTACAAAGTAAGATATCCGCCAGCGAGATACTGATCATGCACTCCGCTGGCATCAGTGAAGGTGGAGCACAAGATGAGACAAATTCCATTATAGTCATAAAGAGAACTGTAAGGAAGAGGAAGTTCTATGCTTTCATTGAAACTGTCTTGTTGGTGACTTAAAATAATGTAATACCTTCGCCAATCCCTGCTGCTATGAGTCTCACTCCAGGCACCAACTCGGTGTGAATCAAGGCATGGTATTGACTGCGTTATGCAATATGCTATTTTCGGTTCTCCATAACAGGAGAGAGCATTGTGTTTGCCATTACTGATTCGAAAGTCTTCAGCATGAAAACCAGTGACGGACATTCTGAACATGAGACAACCTGGCAAAGATAGTACCTACATCTTCAAGACAGGTAATAGGGACTTATTTTGAAAAGTAGCCCGTAAGTCGCAGGAAGCAAAGTACGTCAACTTGATCACCATGGCCTCGATGAGAGAAATTGAACTAAAAGAAAAAATAAATAATGCAGACAGAGAATTCATCAAAATTTTCCAGGATTATCAACAAAACATCAAAAAAGTTAAAGAAGCTAGCAAGGCTAGGACCACATAAATATAAGTCACTTTGGAATATTCGAAAAATTCGAGAAACACCAATAACATTCCTGCGAAAAATTATATTAACCGAATTGACAATGCTATGCAGCTGTTATATAAGGAAGGATACTAACGATTCAGTAGCATAAAGGAGGCCTGAATTCCAGGATCAGCCTCGAAATAACACCAGCATTTAGTTTTTGCAAAACATAGGTACAAAATAAAGCAAATTCTTGGAGAGAAACCAACAATAAGCAAAGTCATGGAAATGGGAGTCTGTTTTACGACAAGTTAGTTTATGGAACAATAAGTGCGTAAATATGCAAGCAAAATTACAACCAATAGAGTCTGACGCCAGAAATATTATACTGTTATGAGAACTCAGTAACAATCCATCAAGAAGTAATAAAGGTACGCTATTTAGAGAAGCAACGATTTATGATTTGCACGCGACAAATGTTAAGCTATCATAGGCAAACCTGAAAGTTCGTTCTTACGAGAACCCGTAGCGGATTCCTCCACCGGTAAACTAACATTCGTCGAACAGCGGTTCAGTGAAGTGAAATTTAGCGTTGTAAATGCTAGAAGAACGTCAGCAATCGGATGCTGACAAAATAGGCCGTCTTCGTACCTATTTCTTTGTTCTCAGTAAATCGCATGTTAGTATTTTGATCACTGTCTGATGAACATCCTACATATACAGAAGCCCACACCTCTTTCAGCCTGGCTGAGCTCCACAGTAAATCTGGTCGTTTCCTGAATTTCGAATACACTTGGAATGGGTATCTGTGTTGATAAATTTCCTATGCCCAACGAAATTTTTACAAAGTCAGCGACCTAGAGCACCAGCCCTAGAGGGGCTCGTCAAACTTGTATAAATCTTTAAAGAACTAGTTTTTATAACTAAACCAGACTCAAAGGACTCAGCGCGGAGCTGTTCGATAAACAGGAGGAAATTTCACTCAATTGAAATGTCCTGCACACTAACATAATGGAGTTAGAGAAACGAATAGCCTGTCCTTCAAAATCTTAAGATTTATATTTCGAGCATAGTGTGTTGATATCAGGAAGGATTATACTGCTCCAGTCTTGACCTAACAAAGCAGCTTAAAGGAAAAGAACTGGGCTCCGAGAGGTGGGCGAGTATTACCAAATAAGAAGGGTCTTCCTATCGGCCTTACTAGCATTCAATAAACAGCCGTATGTGGTTAGTAAGGTGGTTAATCGAGTGAGCGTAACACGGTCCATTCACAAGTGCTCAGGTGCCTACCTTTCCTGATAGTATAGTCAGAGCATTCCTTGCGCTTATTTAACGCATCATAAATTCGATAGAGCTGTTTGAATGGGCCTAGGTTACTTTGACGCGAATCATGCATGGGTATGGTGTAATTGTGTGCCAGCGAAGATGATTTGTGTTCATTCCCTCCCTACCGTTGACAACTTCCCACTCTTGTCCGCACTTCCTCGCTCATGTCCTCTATCATCAGCATACTCAAGAACCCTCCCCGCAGTTGCTGATAGCGCTGCACTCCTCACCTGTGTCTACTGATATGACGAGAGCACCTCCCACTCTAAATGCATCTTTTGTATAGTACTTCATTATTCCTTTGTATCGTAATATTTCCCTTTTGCTATTCTATCCATATACTTACAGTAACCGAGATTTAATACGCTATAAAACTATAATCTTATTATATCATAAATGCGAGCTTGATGTGAAATTTAACAATTTTGTAAGGTGTTACATAACCGGAAAGCTATCCTCGGTGATCTATTCAACCGTGTGTGCTGCCCTCGACGTCTTCGGTCACCGCTTATGCAAGAGCCATGCGCACTTAGGAAGCATTCCATACTCTGAGTGACTGAGTCGGCAACTCCTGCTGCAATTAATGATCAGTGTCGATACCTGTGTGGTTGTCTGTGAAATTTTAATAACGCTCAAAATTGTCAGTCAGAGTCCTCATTCATGATCATTTCTGCCGAGAATCAGATCATTGTATGGGTGTCCGCACACGGTGCGCGTGTGTAAAAGTGAGTATCGACGCCTTTGGTGGGGTCTCCAAAGCCAAAGCGTTTTTGTTCGGAATGGGCGCAGTCGTTTATCTAGAAGCCGGTTATCAAGGATATATGCACTGTTAACAACTGAAGAATATCTAGGAACCCCACTTGAATATTAGGATTTAACTGGAAAAAACAACCTGGCAAAATTGGGCGTTTGCAAGTAACATAATCCGAGAAACTAACGTACTCTCATAGGAATTGATCCGCCTCTAAAGAGATGGATTACTCTTCTTCATTGAACCATATTGTGTATGAAGGTATTTCAGCAAAGAACATTATCAATTCAGAACTATTCGAGAAATTTTAAGAATAGAAAACAGACGGGATCGTAGAGAGAAGGGAACAAATCGACTGACATTCGAAACGGGCAGCTAGTTTAACATGGGGTAAAGTTACCGCATACCAAATCAGATTTAGCGGTTCATTAATAGAAAATAAAAACACTTAGCTTTATAGTTGGCAATAGCTTTAAGGTAAAGTGATTGAGGTTCATTCCCACTGCAGAGCAGTTAAGTGGCTTAACGAACACACATATTCCAAATAATTTATGCAGGGAATGCAATATTGCACTATACGGAAGCTATGACCTATCCATTTTATTGTAATTTGATGTCTTCGATGGAAATATAGGCATTATCTTAGCACTGCCTACTTGCACAATTGGTATAAAATTCAAACCAAAATATGATAAGTTTAAATTTTTTTTAAAAATAAAAATAATCTCAATGGGTGCGTATTGGGGCAGAAATGGAAGACGTGTCAAAGTCACCCTATGTAAATATACATATACAGCTCAACCAGAATGTGCCGGACGATACATTGCCTTTCTTCGAGGCGGTTTACGACGAATATACGAATATCTGTTGCCAAAAAAAACATGAGCAATATGTTTGTTATTTTTAGCATTCATGGGGTATGATCCAAGGGATTGACAATTTTAGGGCCGAAAGAACTGATTGACCGAAAGACTGACGCTTGAGACGTGAATAAGATGTCAATTAAACTAACAGACACTTATACCTTCCTGTGGCTTATATAGCCCTGTGTCATTTCATGCATAAAGACCAGGACAAACTACACACCTCACACTTGAGAAAACCGAGGGGATTAGGCCACGCGACGGACTCAGGCGAAGATGGCCCGGACTTTCGAGCATCCTCCATCGCAAGATACAATCAAGCCTCCCAGATAATCGTCAAAAGGAGGACGCCGCAGAAAGAAGAAACGAGCTTTAAGTTCAAGTCTATCTAGGTAGGCCAGTAATTAAAATATATGGTGGTTTTTCGGCGTTTAGTCTATGAAAATGGAGAGTCACCCAAGGCCTCCAAAAAGTTATTAATATTATAATTCTGATGGGCTGAAAAACTTCTCTTCCTTAAATCGTATTCCATTTTCATTGGCATGACGTTATATTGTTTTTTTTTCTTGCACAAAAACCCATCAGCGCTGGCAGAATACACAATATGATAATGGTTATGTTTCATATAACTCAATATCAGTAAACGCTGCGACAAGGTATTTCACCTGCCCATACAACCTACATCATCGTTTTCCGGTGCTCCTCTCTCTTTCTGGTTGAGGTGCCAAATAACATGAGTGCAAGACCTACACAATGCACATTGGCAACTCCTGGATTAGAGCCCAAAACACTGACTCGGAAACCTTAATAATTTTAGAGTACACGCACATATTCGATGCCGCCCACGACGGCCGTCTGCACGGTTTTTTGAAGTTGAATACGCGATGCATCGTTTAAGCTGTGGCTCGATAAAACTAATAAGCCCTGAGAAGGCGATCTAAATACTAATATATCACCTTCTTATCTCATATCTACCCCGAAAATTTTGCAGCATCTTCGAAAAAAATTGTTATTTTTCACAGTATTTGCACAAAATAAGTCTTTTTCTACCCCACCCCTCAATTTATACTTATATAAAACATGTCTACTTGGTATTATCATTCCAGCACCCTGAGAGATGTATCATTGACCCTCTGCTTTCTTAAACGGCTTATTTTCGCCAACTAATCCACTTTTTAAGCGGGTCAGAGTAATGTTTCTTCTAAAACAGGACACCAAATTAGTAATGGTGTTGGTTGACAACTGATGTATAAACAGACTTGTACTTTCCATATATCGGTTTAGTTTATGCCACCATGACTAACAGTAACTTGATGCTTCGCGCATATAATTATCTGGTTTTCAGCAGAACCCGTACGGCGTTTGTGTATCCAAAGGGCAGGTTACGGGTGAAGCTGACTATTCTTACTTTTAGATAGATAGGTAGATGTATAGAAAGACGTTTTTATTTGAGCACCCGGAAGGGCAATGTCCTTTAAAAAATAAAAACGAAGGCGCAATTGTGCACAGTTAAGGTATGACAATTGACACAAATCAGTGTGGTCAAAAAAAATTAAAAAGACCAGACAGTGAATAAAACTCATTTTGACGGTTTCTTGGTAGCTTTTTGAAGCAGTCATCCTCATGACCTGAAATCTACCAGGCTGTGCTGCAACAACCTGCGGATCCGTATCATGCACAGCACCGACTATAGGCTGTCTTTTGCACTGACTAAACACAACTGCTATTTACAAGCAGGTTTGTGGCGGTTTCTGATTGCAGTCATAAACCCGGCTGCTTACCCATATCACCCGTGGTAAACCGATAGCCACACCTTTTTCACGTCACTTCTGCACGGAAGAGCTAAGAGAACAATTGCCATTCAATAAGAACTTCGCACGTCTACATATTAGGATTGGCACAGGAGCCTCAGATAGCTTACTTTAATTGTAAAATTAACTTGACTGCTTGTGAGCGGATTGAATTAAGTTACTGACACTGATCTGTTTCCATTTCAGCAACTGTTGTAAACGTCCTTCGCTAGTACTAAGGTTGCCTCTTGTTTTTGACTTTGATAACCTCACCCCTTATGCTACATCGGACAGCTAAAGCACTGAAAATGCCAGATTTCCAGACTTTTGAGTTGAGAGCCGTTGACATTGATTCGGTAGGCATTGTATTCCATACTGTATCGACAGTTCGACCGTCGTAGTCCGACGATGTCCACCGTATGCTCCATGGGAAAGTGGAGCAGGGACGGTGACTTGTGCGTGATTTCGTTTAAAGTGATAGTAGACTTGTGCTGAATCTACCGCACTCTCTCCTCCTCCCCCACCTTAGCCCGGTGTCAAGACAGAGTCAAGACGACCGGAGATGGGAGAGGGTGCAGGTGACTGGCGCGGCTTGGTCCCCTAAGTCCTAGCCGCCCCTGGGCGTGCCACCACACCTCCATGTTCAGCATTTTTTATGGGAGCGCAACCTGAATAACGCCTGCCGTGCCCTAATGTGGCTCCCGTGTTGGTCCAACGCATCTACCACGTGGCCCGTTTAGGGGGCACTGTATACATACGTATACACACTGGATACACACGTACACGGGCACATGAGCACTTTTCAGGAATTCATCTTGAAATGCATGGATTATTGAACTTTCAGTCGAATAACACAAAATACTTTAAGTTTTCAAAATCTCTAGTGCCGCTAATAGTGTATTTACGGCCAAAAATAGTCACATACTGTAAAATAACCACACTTGGAGTTTCAAGACAGAGTTACGCCTACGGGCCTAGGAAGGTCTTGCTTCCATTAACCAATTGGATCTACAGGATAGGGGGGACTAATGCAGGTTATTGACAAGGACATTACAATGCTACATGGGCCTGGTCTCGAATATTATTGGTAACCTAGGATGACTAAAAGGGCTGAACAGCCGGTAAAGTTAAGAATTGTCAGAACGGCAGTTTTTTCACAAATAGTCAAATTTGACGTAATTTTGAACAGGTTTTTTCTAGTTACCTGCTTACATTTAAATGTTATTTGAATTGAACGAAATCTCATCTCTTTCTCAGCAGAAATGAGCTCTTTAAAATTCCTCGGAACTAAGTGTTCCTTTTAAAATAATTTGCCATGACGGACGGTAGAATCATGGATTATATCTCAAATTTGTGGATGAGTACTGGCTCCGGTTGCATATATGGGGTAACATTTCGAAGTTGCTTTCGTGTAAGCATGACAATTTCTCCTTAATCATTCACTAATTTAGTGAGCGTCAATGGTTATTCCTGCACGGAATGAAGCCTCATCTGTCAATTTAAGTGTACAGTTCTTTTAGATATTTCGCGGAGCACTAGTGATCAAGAATCTTTGGGTTATCTAACTGAATCTGTATCTACTTCTTAATATCGCTTACTCCATTTAAAATAGTATGTAAGTAATTCGCGAGAAAATGATTGATGTTTGTGGAAGACATACAATCACACTTTTAGCGTGGCAATAGTTGTGCTAAGAAAATAATATCATTTCGGTTAGCAAGTAGTTCTGATCTAGGTTGTTTTTGCTAGATTTATCAGTGGCCTTCCTGAAAACCATACTTAATTGGTTTGGGCAGTTGACGCTTAGCTAATTGAGGAATAAATGGGGCAGCTTTTGCAAGTAGAGTCATAAACGCTTTCGGGGAGTTGATGTCTGGGTAGTTACTTTGCTAAGCATCCCCAAGGACCTGCTTATGCAGCTCATCTGTTTTAGGAGTATAGATCCCTACCATTTCTTGGTATCGCACTTATTTCAAAAAAATAACACAAGGTGTATTGCCACTTTATTTTAGAAACGTGGCGTGAAATGCCCTGTCAGAGAATTGAACATCGATGAAAAAATCTCAGGAGAGGACATAGATCCCAAATTAACAACTTAGACGTCTTTAGGCCGCAATCAAAGGCTGCTTTTCCATTCTTCTTCATTTTTCCTTCCCTGCCTCCTAAAGTTTGAAAAAAACAGGATGTTTATGTAGGAATTTTCCTTGAATACTGCAACAGAAGGCCGAAGTTCGGGAATTCTTTGTGCAATAAGCACAGAACTGTATGCTCATATTGGTCAAGTGTACATAAAGTATGGGACAGCCCATCCATAAATATTTCACTATTTTACCGGCAGGTGTTAGGAAAATTGCATTTTGATCATGAATTCTGAGCAAGTGTCATTTTAGGGAAGAATTTGACGTATATTGATTGCCTTTCTGAAAGGAGACTCGAGTGCCATTTCTAAAAATAGTGTTCTTTCCAGAATCCACTTATGAACTTAAAATGAAACATGTCTTCTGCTGAATTTCGCAATGCTCATCGTCATAATCATTTTGGTCACTTCTGAAATTCTTGTACGGGAAAACGAAGTGGCCTATGAAGTATGATGCTTTCGGTTGCGTGAATTGTTTTTTGTCATCAAAATTCGACTATATAAAGATGAAACTTACAGAATAGTATGGCCGACAAAGACAAGAGAGACGGGAATGACCATTTCTGGATTATCAGCCATCATCAGCCAGCCATTCCCAACCCCAGGTGTTCTGGCACCCGAGGCTCGAATTCGCTACCTGTTGGTAAAGTTCAACGCTCTAACCCACTGCACCACAACCTCGTTGTCCTGCCGGTTTCGATCGGTAAGATTAACTATGGTAAGTAGCGTTTACAGATCGGCTACAGGATTCACTCGTCCCGTTGTGCCGTGGGGCTCACTCTCGAACCCCACCAGCAGCCGCACAGCGGCTAGGGATATGGGCAGAATAAAAACGACCAACACAGATAATGGAAACTGTAAGGACAATTTTGGGCTTATTTGCCGTCATCAGCCAGCCCAACCCAACCCCAGGTGGGGCTCGAGCGTGAGCCCAAAGGTACCACGGGACGACTGAGTCCTCTAACCGATCGGTGAGCCCCTTACTTACCATAATGTAACTAACAGTCAAGATTAAGTTATATAGACAAAAAATAACAGATTTGCGACTTTCTCAGTAGTCTCTCCTGTTGAAGGACGTCTGAAGGTTTTGAAGGTAAAACAAAAATATTAAAAAAACGAATTCACGCAGGTTTAAGGGCTGGTTTGAAAGAAATAAGGCTCATGGACAGAAGGCCCTGTACCGTTTTAAGCTATCATTTCCTAACAACACATTCCTTGAGCTATCGTTTGTTTAGGTTAGCCAGTTTTCAGATTTTTAATTTAGAGATTTTGTTAAAATGCTGAGCAATCCTACTTAACAATAAACTAAGGAGCAGCTTTCCCACTTCGAACGGAAAATCACATCGTACTGTAGTCATATTTGTCACTGAAAATAAGAATATCGAGAGCGTACTATTAAAAAATTACATACAATATAGGAAACACCTATCTGAATGGTTATAATAAGATGCATAAAAACAAATGAAACACTTGTGTTGATGCAATAATCTTACTTGAGCGGCAAAAATTTCACCAGTAAACCAAAAAACTGAATATGGTAAAATGCGATCCTTTATGTACAAACACAGTTCGTAGTCTTCCACAAGAGTCTACAATGAGATATATTAAATAACGGTTAGGGTCTGTTAGTCGGTTTAGTTAGGTTTGGCAGAAAAGGAAACTTTATGTCTGCCGTGATATAGTCACCGTACATGAAACTATACTTATCGGTCCAAAGATCTCACCGTATCTCCGTTCTGCTTATGGATGTGCTACCTGAAGTAGCTTATTTGCCTTATACCTTGAGCTCATGGTAATAAATTTGGGCCTTTACTAAGAAATTGTTGCATCTGCAGTCTGTATTTAGTCAAACGTTTTAGTGGCAGAGGTTTACTAGGCAATTTGCGTATTTGTGGGATTTTACGGCTGGGGTATATCACGAAAGCGTAAAAGAACCAGGGAAAACGACTTAAAAGGAGTTTTTAAACCTTATTAATCTCTTTGGTTTAAAGAAGCAAGTAAGTAATGGAGGCAGCTGCCGTGGGATTTAAAGAAAAGTAATGACAGCCAATGGCAGCAGGCCGTCCGAACGAGGAACAAGCAACCTGAATCAACCGAAGGCTAACCATTCGGAAGAACCCAAGTAAAAGTCATTTGCAAAAAGTGTCAAAATGACTTCAAATGATGCTGGTCGTGCGGGATGCTGTACAAATGCTAATGGAAGGAAAGCAAAAGACACAAGATTGCTGTAAGTTACTGTTGCCAGATGCTAATGAAACCGATGGTTCTATGTACTGCAATATTCACTCCAACATGAACTGTTTAGCATATATTTATATATGACGGACGGAAAGCAAGGTAATGCTTGCTTAATCACAAGCCGCCCGCCAGGGTGGGATGCAGGTGGAATGGAGGACTGTAAATCCTCTGGGTTATGTGAAAGCTGTATTTGTTGCTAATGGGAACGCTGAATAGGGAAGGAAACCGAACGATGCTCTATGCAACGTAAGAAATATCTGAAAAAGGGGACTATATAATACTAGGTACCAATGAAGGTGTTAGTAGGCGGGACTGCGTTGACAGTACGATGGTGGAAGTGAATGGAGCAGAGGTGACAATATAAGCCTACTAGTTGGATAAAAGAACGACTTGATAGGATGGGGTTAGCGAGCGTGGAGCCGTATGCATAACAGCATGCTCCACATACGAGTGTTATGCCGTTTACGTGTTAACCAAATGTGGATCCGGAGAAAGGGAATGGATGCACGGTAACATTTCAAAAGCTAATGAACCGGAAGGTAGGGAAAATTAATTGAGTATTTCTCAAATTGTTTTGACCTTGTTCAATGTAAGCCGCCGGAGTACAGGACCGCAACTCAAAAGGCGAACGTGGGAAGATGAGATAAACCAAGTCACTGAATCAGTGGAAATGGCCCAATACTTCGATCAGAAGAGATAACTAGACCGGAAGCTAACATGCTCCTGCTGTCGCAACAAACACAGTAATCTCTAGGGCCGTATATGGTTTCGGATCTTAAGTACAACCATTGCAGACGAAGGAAGGCCCTTCGAACTGGGGCTCTGTTTGCCGGAAAGCAGGAAGACTCTGCCCAAGATAATGTGAATATGCTACCAGTTCCTGGAGGGAGTGCGCGCGAAGTGATATGCCGCCTCCGTAAGTATCCACCGCACCACTGGCATGCAGTGGTACGGCTTATGCCGCAATGTGTGCTCCAAAACACTGCCATGCACAATGGGACAAAATGGCGGTCCAAACGTAGATGTCTAGATTGTTGAGACGAGGATAAGCAGACGAAAATACAATAAATACAATAATACAATAAATAGGCACTACTCGGTCCTGGGAATGTATTACACGAAGGGGAGGAGGGCTCGCTTGGAGCAGGTAGACAATTGCATTGAAGGTCGTGATAACAATGTGGGTAGGTAGAAGTAGTGCGATTTTGACGGATGAATAGAAGGCCTACGCCTGCCTCCCCTAAATGAGCTATTAAAACTGGACCGTTAATCATAGTAAGCATTTTCAGGATCCAAACAACCGGCAAGCACACAAACGCAATATAGGCCTAATGAAGCAGCCTCGAGCGCAGACCCCGTGAAGGCCTTCCGGTATCGGGCAGGTCTGTATAGGCGCACCTGGATGAAGTGCAGTATCGGTTATGGTTCGGACTGAAGTGGGAAAATGTGCTGTAGGCGTGGGATGCCTTCTTCGGCCACATGACCTAAGTCTTCCCAGTTTGGGAAAGGAATGCCACAGGCAACATCCAGGAGCTCATCGACCTACCAGAAGAACTAAGCGAACGCAGTGGCCTGCTAACTGAACCACTAAGAAACCGCAGCAGACCCGATGAATGTGCACTGGCTTTTGAAATTACGAGTTTTTTATGTTTTTTTCACGAGCTCCTGCATTACACCGAAACATTTTCAGTTTATTTGGTGATGGTGGTAGGCAACGCCTGTGTACATCCTATTGTTTACATGCCGGTGCGCTCATATACCTCCGTGTACGCACTCTTAACGATTCCACTATACAAATAGTATTCACAAAATATAAGTAACATTGTTTTTAAATGAATGTCCTGTTTCTCACAATCTGCTACTTGCGTGCAGCCGCATGCTGCTGTCACCTACAAAAGTTAATTTCTAGAATCTAAGTCCTGCCTTTCGGGCTTTTTTCGGGCAAGGTATGGGAACCGTTGGGCATGGTAGGGAAGAGCTAGAAGGAACACGAACGACAAGGAGGACACGAAGGGGACATGATAATCTAGACCAGCTGACTGAGGCCGGAAAACCGTGACTATGCACCTACGGTAACCCTAAAGACAAGTTAGAGTTCATAACACTAACACCAAAAGGGAGACGTCGTGGTAGGGTAACGCTAATGAGCACGTGACCGCCAAAGCTGAAACCAACTCTGAATGCGAAATGAAAGGGAGGTCTGGGAAAGGAGAAGAAGGGAAAAAACGAGCACTAACTGCTATTCTAACTTAAAGGTAAATCACTAGTACTCCTCCTTACCCAAACACCAAACTTAACCCTAACTCTAAGCTTAAACAAACCACAACCTGCCACTTGCGTGAAACAAGCGAACGGTAAAGGGCAACCTTTCAGCTTAAAGTGCGCAAAACACTCCCGGCTTAACTTGTCCGTCGTGCTCGTTACCCGTCCCGTCTATAGCAAGCGCGGTTATTTTACAGGAACGCCAGTCTTTTAAGATCATCAACACACCTACTGAAATCAATTTCAGCAGTAAGGACCGCAATAATTAACAAAGTAATGACGCTTATTAGATCGCCGTTTATTTATATGTTATGACTGGGTTCCTAGAGGCTTGTATTTAAACTTCAACAAGGTATCTTAAAATAGTCGCTTGTAAATAACGGAAAAAGTTGAAATCCAAACTGCCCACACAAAACCTTTATCGACCCACTGACATAAAAATACAGCGGTGCATTTGCAGTCAGGATGTAAACTTACCTCATATTCCATTGAGTCTGGTGAGGCTGGTGGGATAAAAATAGGTAGCAACAAATAAAAGTGTGGCCTATAGTGATATTTAGTAGGTTCTTAAATAATACAAAATAGAGAAAGAATAAAAAACAGTTCTACGATGCACTACCAGATATCTAAAGGCTACTGGCCCGGTAAATCCCGGCTTAGCTTTTATGTTTTCGACCAAAATCTTACAATAATCAAAAACTACGTAATTCAAAAATGTATGTAAATAAAGTAAATCCGGAGACTCTCTTCAGTGCGTATTTACTTAGAAGACAAAGCAATACATATGTGATCACTACGCTGATGCTTCATATGAGCTATCTCAGCAAAATACTTCTCTTAAATATCATGTGCCTAGAACACGTTTTTACTTAATTATGTTTAATAAATATTTAAAGATTTTGACTGCCAGATGGAAGTTCAGAGGGCTGAGCTCTTTTTTATAGAAGAGTAAAACCTAAATTCCTCGGCAAATGCCATTACGGAGTCCTTATTCGTGTTTCTTTAGGCAAGAAAATACAAAAAAACAACTTACTCGGATTACTGGAGCGAAACAGGTCGAAAAAGGATTGCGAAGAGTTAGGATTGCCGTTCTTTGGAAACTTTGGCAACCGCCACTCAATTTCAGACCTAATTAAACAACATAATTATTGCCCTTGGAACCCAACAGCAAAATGGAATGAAATTAAACCCTAGTTGGTAGTAGGGGTCACTTCTCTATAAACGGATAACCACCAGGGCTTAGTGCATATAGTTAAATACACAGGTATGTTGCTAAAGGTGTAACAGACAAGATGAAGACGGCTGTTTCACGGTCGTTACCGATCATCAGTACGCTATATGCCCTGTGCAGTGAGTTATATATAGAAGTCACAAGGCATATGGCGTACTGATGATCGGTTATGACCGTGAAACAGCCGTCTGCGTCTTGCCTGTTGCACCTTTAGCAACATACCTGTGTATTTAACTGTATGCACTAAACCCTGTGGATGAAAGTTCTCCAGCTTATAGTAGAAAAGATAGTCAAATATAAGACAAACGTTCTAACGAATCATAAAATTCAATTCAGTCGTATTAATTTACGTACGTCTTCGAGGATATTAATTTCAGTGGACCACTTTCATTGAGATCCTCTGCAGTATTATAGAAAGCTTGTGAGAACTGCTTCACAAGAATGTTGCTTTTCAGATAGGGATTATTTCGAAAGATGAAGAGCAATCTGAATCCCTGGAAAAACAAACACCGCCGTATTTCACTTTTGGAACTTTTATGAATATCAAAATACAAAGAAGTCTGAAGCTGGCAATCAAGCAAGCAGGAATATTTTCATTACAACGCTCCCCGTACAGTCAAACGTAAAGTACACCTTTGATCCTAGATGTCCCCCTTCCTACGTTTGCAGGAAAATCATAAACAGGGGCTGCTTGAGTATCGAACAGACTAAGATAGCTTTAACGGGACTTCATGCGTAAAGGTTATTTTGTTGTATGGATTAAGGCGAAAAACATACTCAAAAAACTAGAAATCCTTCACTATAGGGACTCAGTTGCTAGGGGACTCACGGCAAATGCAAGGTGTTTGAAACTTCATTTCCGTCCAGGATTCATGTTTTCTGTTGGTTTTCATTTCATTATTTGCATAGCCTATGTCAAAATCACTTGCTACTGTTACGAATACTTGTCTCAAGTTTGTACAAATGGCCTACTAAGAGTTGACAAAATGATTGTTTTCAAATTTGGTGAAAGTGGTCAGTCCTCTGTTCGATCATTTCACCACTCCCCCCTCCGCACAGCATATAATGAAAAGAACTAAGCATAAATATTGTTAATGTGGTGTCCAAATATTTGGTACGTGTTATGTAAAGGCAGGTTAGTAAATCGTTGATCACACACGTGCAATTATGCCCCAAGCAGCCTGTTCACTCGCTACCTTGGACAGCTATTTACGTTATGCAGGGAGGATAGAAAAAAAACTTGATAAAAAGGACTTTGAAACTTTTGAGCCCGTGCGACCTCGGCAATCCTAAATAAGTTCAACGGCATTGTTATTCGGAATACCTAAGTAAAGGAATTAACTAAACGCCGGTAGATCAACGAATGTTTTGTTTAGGAGGTTCGATAAGTGAGCCAGTGCTATCCTCCAATGCACTTTAGAACGTTCTCAGACAAGCTGTTTGGCGTTTAGCTTACAGGAAGTCTGCCTATCCACAGGGTTAAAATCTCGTGAAAATATTACTTGTTTTTTTAAAGTTACTTCCAAGTAATAAACATTTCTAAACCAAAGACTGCAAACTCAATTATTATGAAAAAAGACCAAACTAGTGAATATGCGGTACGATGATGCCTCTCTGGTGAACATCCTTTACCACACTCAACTCACTCATAAATTAGGTTTCATCTAGTACTTTTTCTCAGCTAATGGGTAATGGTTATATTTCCTATAAAGCATACACAACACTTCCATTTTTACAATTAACGTCATTTGATTTTGCGCTTGAACGAAGGCCACGATTCGATTCTACGAAATTCTTTAATTATGGAAATTCTTCGGAATTAGGTAGGCTCATCAGCGTAGTCTAGTATCTACGCTCTTATTACCCCGATTACTCACAGGCTCAGCTAATATACTTCAGGGAATTGTGAAGAAACTATTTGTAACACAGAATGCAACAAAAAACGGCTGCAAACTGGCCTGGGTGATAATAAACTATGTATGTTTGGAAGCAGATACTTAGAAAATTATTCAATAAGTGTTAGTAATTATAATGTACTTTGAACGCCCAAAATGTTTTTTTCAGGGATCCAATACATAGGATTGCTTCAAAAACCACCGTTTGTCGCGAATAAGCATTTGACTTTATTTACTTTTAGGAACGTACTGAAACCACAGAGCAACGTTTGTACTGCATAAGTGTGCATTTGTCTGATTAAGATAGATGTCTCCAAATGGAGACGTTTTATATAGAGTTTGCGTGCCACTTTGAAATCTAATCCGAAGTCATATTTCCCTCCTGGCATTAAGACATCGCAACACATGTAACCACACTTGTTTTCCATGAGACTCGTTGCGTGGGTTCTATCTCCCTATATGTAAGCCGATTTTTTATGATATATCAGTAGGAATATAGCCATATGGTCAAAAGTAGCCCTTTCGCTAATGCTGTAGTGGTCACTTGTTCTTCCAAAAAGCAATCAAGCGGTGCTGCAGTTAGGTGTGGATGAAACTAAATTAAACATTAGATTTTGCACTGATTCATTTGCAAGTTTATATCTTGCAGTGATGACATGGTTCAACGTAAGTCAAGGTCATAAGGAATGCAGAATTCTTTCAGAGTTTAGAACCAAATCGATAAAACAAAACCGGTAAATTCGTTTGATTATATGGTAACGGACCAGGAATTTGACAGAGGTGTTGGAACGGATTAAAGTTGCCCTTCGCGGGGATCCAGAATAGTACTGGTGGAACCGCATGTCGGGGAAGAAGACCGATACCCCTCCTCTCGCAATCGCTGTGACTCCCTCGCTCAAAACTCTCAGACCTGCCCTCTCCGCGCTCTCGTCAACACCGCCCACGCCCCCCCCCCCCCCCTGCAGGTATCCACAGCGCTGCACTGCCCACGGGTTCTCAAGCTGGCATGACAGTGTCACCCACATTCGGGTTAATCAGTCCCTTAAGGTACTTCTTACCATATCCTTACACATTAATTGTCTCTCTGTGTATTTAAATCTATTTCTGTTATCAACATATCTATTGTGCTGGGTCCCAGTTTGGGAGTGGAACAGAGAGTGAGGAAGATGCAATGAAAGTCTACTCTCACTGTAATCCAGCGCAAGTCACCTTTCCTGACCCACACTCCTGTGAAGCATACGGTGGACATCGTCAGACTACGATGATCGAACTACTCATCAAACCACTTCTTCTGTTGTCTTTGTTGGGTTGAGTGCGATTGGGGTTTCTAATAAAGTTGTGCAACTATTCGTTCTACATTATCCCGTGTATTTGTCTTCCGAATCCTCGGTAACTACAATGTAGTCCCTGAAATAACTAGCTTTAACTAGACACAAATATTCTTAGTGTAGTTAATGGTCAAATACGGCAGTTTAGGGCTCATTTAAGTTCCTTGAACCACCTCAGTAAATGATATATATTACGTACCAACTGTAAGCTATGCTATATACCTGGCCACCTGACATTGTGCCAGTAAAAGCGAGGAGCCCTTCCCAGGTTTCGTAAGCAAAAAAGACTAAAATTTCCTCCTGTAGGTAGGCTGCCTTTTTCAACTCTAAACAAATATTATATTTGACATCTTTACAGCTAGGATCAAAAAGTGGCCAGTAACGAAACTAAATGTAACCTACTTTCTCCAACCTTCAATTCACATTTTTCCACGCACCTTATTACACGAAACTTATCGTAGATGTCGTAAACTAGGACTGACAATTCTAAAAACCACAAACCCAGCTTTAAGAATTTAGTCTTCTACTTTCACCTTCGCTACAATATCTTTGAGGCTGACTTGTCAAACGAAGTACTCACGAGACCACTTTGACACTTACTGGGCTGGATAGTTTCTTGGAGAAGGAGCACTTAATGTCAACCAGATATTCTAGAACCGCTGCATCATTCTCCGTTAAAAGAGATGACGTGATGGGGCAGTTGCGGAATACGGTCAGCCAGTAATTTGGTATCCCTAGAAGAATAGATGTCTTGTTTAAAAAATCGGTCATTCAACGAAGTAAAACAATACAACAAAAATCAAGACCAAATTCAGGCAAGACGCTTCAGTAGGTTATCCTCACTAGCGGTGGTTCTTTTTAACCCAAAATATATGCGCTCCATAGCTCCCATTGTCTGCATTGGAGATAATTGTCGAGTTTAGATTTTTTCTAGTTCACAGAATATTAAGCCGCAGATGGGTCCAGGAAGTTTAGGAAGTTGACTTTCGCGGCTACCGAAAGCAGAAAACATTATTTCAAAGCTCCTGATAAGTATAGACCTGTTTCGGCTTTAACCTACGCTTAGTAATAGTTGTGCAAGTCCAGAATTATCGGCGATTTGTTAGCAAATGACTGATCCAGGATTAAATTATTAAATACAATTCCACTGTGGACTAAATACACCATAACCTTAGGGTTCTCAATGAAATTTCCTGTTTTTTTTTACCTCGCCATGCTATTGTTCCCGCTTTTTATCTCAAGGTGGGATGGCACATAAGTACGAATAAAAACAATCCAACTGCAGAGGCCTAATGGTTTTAGTCCATCAAACGTTAATATTACCTATGGCTACTATGAACAACTCATAAACTGAACTAGTTCCGTTTACCTGTAAGTAGCATGCGAGAGCAGTCAAGATGGTGAGAATATTGTAAATTGAGCTGTGAAGCAACTGTTTTTCGAAACATATTTTTTAAACAGAAATAACCTAAATTGTGACGCTGGCGAAAGAAGACTATTCCATGAAACCACACAATAAGTCCTTAATCAGCTGCCATTTTGCTCAACGTGCCAGCAGAGCAACACATGGTTCGATTTGTATTGGTTGTGTCGCTAGATAATGTGATTTGCCCGTTCAGTAGGTGACACAAAACTGTCAACTGGATTGGATCCTTCTTGGGAACAATCGAACAAAACTCCAGGGTCTTCCGTGCTAAACTTTCGGAATTAGAGATGCACTATGAGTATAAGATAAACTTACGGTTTCACTTCGAGATGTACAGTTTTGCTGCTCTAAAGAGTTTGAAATTATGTTTGTGTAAACTTGGAAAAATGTGACTTAAACACGCTTTAATAAGTTCTATCTGTCTTTTCTGAGGCTTCAGCAAAGACTGTGAGTATAAAAAGCCCAGTTGAAAATCCAAAGTGTTCACCATCGGAGTGGAACAACTGACCTGCAATATTTAAAGACTTGGGACATCCGCTAGTTATCTTGCTGTGGCCATCACCGACACCCTTCACAACCTTTGTATTTTCTTCCTCTTCCTCGGTAAGACTTCTTTCATAGACAATATTTCGTTGCTAAAATAATGGATAAAAGTCAGCTCACAGGTAAGAGTTCTCGGCAGGCTGCAGAGTGAACCAACGCAGGACCAGTAATTCGCGCTCGCTTACGGTGTGAGAATCAAAGCCTGGCGGCGAATTAGTGCACAAGTTATTACCTGAAGTTGTCATATCTTGATCTGATTTGGATAAAAACAATGTGGGTATTTTGCTTAGTCAACGAGAAGTGTGGTAGGATGATCTTAATAAAGGGAGAGTGTTGTAGATGCAACTCAAGTCTGCTCTCACTATAATCTAATTCACGCGCAAGTCACCGCGTTTGCTTCCAGGTCGCTGTGAAGCAGACGGTAGACCTCATCGGATACGATGGTCAAACTGTCGAGGATGATTTTAGTACGCATGCCGACGGTATCGTTAAGTGGTTTCATTTGGTGTTAGGATCGAAAATGCGCTCATCGACCAATTCTTGCAATCCCTATGCACCACGAACAGGTGAATACACAAGGATGAGCGATTGTTAAGGGGAAAACTAGAATTACAAATAACATTCAGCGAGGTCTTTATCATTGCACCTCAAGAATGCGCTATGTAGCAACTTTTACAATAATCAAGAAGATAGATCTACCTCCTCAGAAACAATGCATCTACATAAAAAGGAACTATCGTGGCTTTACCCAATTGCGCTTAGTTCTCAAGGCTACTAATTGGACCTTGGGCTTGCTGTTTCAAAGAAATTTGCCATTGCAAGTACTTTTAGACAATGAAAGAAATAACTCTGTACTAGCACATGGCTCCGTCCAAAGGGTGGTGTCGAGCGCTGCTGGACGGGATCATGGCCCAGTCCGAGAGTTCGTTCATCTATTATTAACGGCACAATCGAGTAGCAGTACTGCAGGTTTTTGTAGTAAAGGTAGCGTGGACATTTTTCTCGTGTAGGTCACCCTGGGGCAACCGTCCTACGAGTAAACTGCTTGATTGTTTTGTTTTTCAGACGACGGGTTGGGCGGGGCCTAAACGGTGGGGGCATCGACGGAGCTTTCAATAATTGCCCGCAACCACCACCACCCTCTGAAAAAAAGTAATGACGGAAGTATTTTTTGGATTATTTCTGAAGATAGGCCTATACAGAGGAATAAATGCATGGTAACTTTACTGTAAAAACATGTAGCAACGTAAATCAATTGGGTTGTAAATAAACGAACAACCACCCCTCAGACCGAGCCATGGTCCCGCCCAGCACTGTTTGTTTACACCCTTTGGATAGAGGTAGGTTCCAGCATGACTTTGAAAATTCTCTGACATCGGTAACTCAAGGCAAATGAACACCAGCAAATGTCATACATGCAATCTTGACTGCAATTATTTGGTGTTAAATACAGATCACCACTCACAGGATAATCGACAATATGCAGTTTATAAAACCAATATAAAAAGTGCCAAGCTCGATGTCCGAAATATGCAAAACAATTACTCACACGGAATTAATAAAGGTAGAGAGGAAACGGGGAGGTATAATCCGATAGGCAAGAATTTTCCGGAAATTATCGGTTTTATGACACATCACTCATAATTGAGCAGGCCAGGTCTACCTATCCGAATGTCAGTGCCGACATCGCGTAGCCATACGCGAAAATTATAAACTATCAAATTGTAATTCTAATTTGGACCAACGAATATCCGATATGTACTAGGTACGCTTGATGGAAGTGATGACTTTAAATTTAATGTTCAGAGATTATTCTGTCTCATTCACCTGATCTTTCGGTTTTTTACAAAAAAAATGTAAAATATACCTTGAAATAGAAAAGATTACTTCTACTGATAAATGTGGGACACAACCCAAACTTAATTCGGACACCGCTGCTTGCCTTCATTTCAAGGAACAAAATTCCAGTTGAATATCTACCTCACAACCTGGATGGACTAATGTCTAGGTAGTATGCCTATTTCACCAGCAATGTGGATGCGCCTACAGGTCACTTCCGTAGCGCAATGCTCTCTTCTGCAATTAACATGTGGTCCACCTTGCCATCTTCGCTATTGCAGGTGGAACATCACATGCCCGCCTTATTCAGCCATTTCTTTGCTATATCCTGATACTTAATTGAGAACCAAAATGTGTGGAGAACACGGTGAGGGACCAGTAATTGTGCCCGCACCCACCTGCAGTCATGATGACATTGTCATGCTATCAGAGCAATCTGAGTGAGAAAAGCAAGTGCGTGGTAGATATTGAGCAAGTAAATCACAATTTAAACAAGTTTACGAGCAAGTCACGCGTGATGCACACGTTCTCTTGGGCACATGGTGGATTTCTTAGTTTGCAACGGTCGAAGAATTATGTAATCGGTAATGCCTTAATTTTTACTTGAAGGTGATGCCCATTTCGCTTTTAAAAAGCTTCCTTCTGTGTACTTCCCTTTAAACAACTATATATATATATATATATATATAGCTCAATGGTAGAGCGTTTGACTCAAATATTAAAGGTCGCGGGTTCGAATCCCAGGTGTGCCACACTTGGGATTGGGTATGACTGGCTGATGACGGCTAATAAGCCAGAAATGGCCATTCCGGTCTCCTTGTCTTTGTCGGTTCCATTTCATCATATGCTACACGTCGCTATGCGACCGCCTGCGAGAGCTCTAGTCTGAGCTCAGGGGCACAACGGAACATACATGTTCCTTAAGCAGATCGGTGAGCCCCACACTGTCATATATATATATATATATATATATCGGGTAAATAATTTCTGAAATTATTGTGTGCAGGACATGGAGTCAGGTGATTCGGACATGACTTTTTTTAGGGTCAGATCCGAAATTTCAATGAACATTTGGGTCGAAGACAATCAACCACTGTGGAATAACCACGTAATGCCCATTCTACAAACAAGTAGTACTACAAGTAGTATGAATCTTATATGGCTAAGACGTTATACCGTACTTCCGACATAGATACTAGCTAAAAGCCCAGACACGTGTTTCGCCGATGTTTCTGCTGCTGTGTGACACAACAACGAGGGGTTCGGCTCCTCAGTGGGTCCCCCAGCGTTCTCTATGCGGTTTCTGGTATATGGACTCCAGAGAATAATCGGGTAAATAATTTCTGAAATTATTAAGTGCAGGACATGGATTCAGGTGATTCGGACATGACTTTTTAGGGTCAGATCCGAAATTTCAATGAACATTTGGGTCGAAGACAATCAACCACTGTGGAATAACCACGTAATGCCCATTCTACAAACAAGTAGCACTACAAGTAGTATGAATCTTATATGGCTAAGACGTTATACCGTACTTCCGACATAGATACTAGCTAAAAAGCCCAGACACGTGTTTCGCCGATGTTTCTGCTGCTGTGTGACACAGCAACGAGGGGTTCGGCTCCTCAGTGGGTCCCCCAGCGTTCTCTATGCGGTTTCTGGTATATGGACTCCAGAGAATAATCGGGTAAATAATTTCTGAAATTATTAAGTGCAGGACATGGAGTCAGGTGATTCGGACATGACTTTTTAGGGTCAGATCCGAAATTTCAATGAACATTTGGGTAGAAGACAATCAACCACTGTGGAATAACCACGTAATGCCCATTCTACAAACAAGTAGTACTACAATTAGTATGAATCTTATATGGCTAAGACGTTATACCGTAGTATCTATGTAGTATATATATAGTACCTATGTCGGAAGTACATTATAATATCTGTGCCATATAAGATTTATACTACTTGTAGTACTACTTGTTTGTAGAATGGGCATTACGTGGTTATTCCATAGTGATTGATTGTCTTCGATTCAAATGTTCATTGAGATTGCCGGTCTGACTCTAAAAAGTCATGTCCGAATCATCTTACTCAATGTCCTGCACTTAATAATTTCAGAAATTATGTCCTTGATTATTCTATGGAGTCCATATACCAGAAACCGCATAGAGAACGCTGGGGACCCACTGAGAGCCGAACCCCTCGTTGCTGCGTCACGCAGCAGCAAAACATCGGCGAAACACGTGTCTGGGCGTTAATACCTATGTCGGAAGTACGGTATAATATCTGTGCCATATATATATATATATATATATATATATATATATATATATATATATATATATATATATATATATATATATATATATATATATATATATATATATATATATATGAAAAGAAAAATGCTCTTCGGGAAATGGAGTTTTACTCGTAAATTTTTCAAGTTGGTGACACCAACCCGTCGTCAGACAGAAATGAACAGAGGAGAAAGTGTAGTGGCCCGACAGGACAGATGGTGACAAACGAACAGCTGGTGTGAGTGGGTGGTGGGTGGACCAATAATCGGGGCATGTTTTGGGACGGGGAGGTGAGGAGAGAACAATTACATTGGCTTGTTTGGGAGGGGAGGTGGGCGGCGAGTAACTACGGCCGGCTAGATTATCGATCATGGTTCCGGGTTGGATTTAGGGGTCACTGCGTCGGTTGGAGGTGTCGGAATGTTTAATTGCGGTTCACCATGTGTGAGGTGGGGTTGGCGACAAGTGAGATTAAAAGCCGCAAGGATTAGCAGTCGTTGCTAGGGGGTGGGCACTCGTTAGTAAATCGTTCACGTAATCCTTCGTAATGAGCATCTAGGTCAACGTGGCGGTTAATACTAGCTGTGCTAGAGTGCCAAGCTTCGAGGAATTCTCGAGATTGTTTGGTGTTGGCCATGGCGATCACGTCGGTACCGTCCCAATTGAAGCAATGGTCGCATTCAAGGGAGTGCGCAAACACGAGTGATAAGGGGTCACATCGGCGAATGGCTAGCTTATGTTCGTTGATGCGAGTCCCAAGACGTCGGCCTGTATGGCCAATGTATAAGAAGTGGAAAGAAGGCATCCCAAGAAATAAAGTTGAAGTTGAATACGTTCTATGGGAAATGGAGCTTTATTGTTGTAATTTTCAACACTAGTTCTCCGGGTCGTCGTCAGACGCAGGTGGGTAGAAAATGTGACAAAAACACTAAACCTCGTAATTACGCGAAAACAAAATCGATACTGGCGTGAACATTAGCATTATTGAACGGCCGCCATGTGTATCAGCCTGTCCTGATTGGTTCTCGTTTCTTCCATTTCTCCTTGAGATTTCTGTACGCCGCATCCAACTCGATATGTCTGTTGATGCATGACTCATCTGAATGCATCGCCTCGAGGAACTCTCGACCTTTCTTGAAGGGACAGGCGGTCGAAAATCCGAGTTTTATCCCAAGCGAACGTGTACCCTGTGTCTAGAGTATGCAAAGCTGTTTGGGACAGATGGTCCCGCCTCTTTACGGCCAACTGATGTTCATAGATGCGTGTAGAGGCGGATTTGCCGGTCTGACCACAATACACGGCATCACATGCTTCATATGGGATCTTGTAGATGACTTCTTTCTTGTCCAAATAGTTGACCCTATCCTTAGGGTGGACAAGCTGGGTACGCAAAGTAGTTGTCGGTTTGTGCGCCACATGAATTTGATGCTTCCTTAGGTGTCTTTCGACGAGTTCAGACACATTCTTAATGTAAGGAAGGGTTCGCCATGTATTTATTTTTGGCGCCTTGTTAGAACTACTTGGTTCCTTTTCTTTCGACTTCTGTTCTTTCAAGAATCGGCGTACAAAATCCTTAGGGTACCCGTTCTGCGAAAATAATTCACACAAGTAATTCAGTTTTATTCGATAGCCTTCTTCGTCGGAGCAATGTGTTTTTGCTCGACTGAGTAGACTGTTGACAGCATTCCGTTTGTGAGCGATAGGCTGATTGCTCTCATAAGGCAGAATAACTTCGGCATACGTTTCCTTTCGATAAACCGATGTGCGTAGTGTTCCGTCGGTCTTTCGTTGTACGAGAATATCCAGGAAAGTGGGAGTTTGTCAACTTCCTTTTCGAGTGTGAATTGATTCCCGGGATTGTGGAGTTGATGGTGTTATGGAACATTTCCAGTTGGTCCTTTTTAACGACAACAAATGTGTCGTCTACATAACGTAGCCATAATTTAGGATTAACTAACGGAAGAGCCGTCGCCTCAAGTTTCTGCATTGCAATTTCGGCGAGAAAACCAGAGATGGGTGACCCCATTGGAGCTCCTTTCAGTTGCTTATAGCATTTTCGGTCAATTGAAAAGTTAGTTTCCCTCTTCACGTCTATACCGTTAGCCCTAGCAAAACAATACACAAAGGAACTTCTGTTGTCCCACGATACGGATGTTCCAGCAGCGGCCGTACTCGAACTCATGGACCTATGTTTAGAAACTAACTTTTCATTCGACCGAAAATGCTATAAGCAACTGAAAGGAAATAATTTCTGAAATTATTAAGTGCAGGACATGGAGTCAGATGATTCGGACATGACTTTTTAGGGTCAGACCCGAAATTTCAATGAACATTTGGGTCGAAGACAATCAACCAATGTGGAATAACCACGTAATGCCCATTCTACAAACAAGTAGTACTACAAGTAGTATGAATCGTGTATGGCACATATATTATACCGTACTTCCGACATAGGTACTAGCTAAAAGCCTTTTAGCTTTTAGCTTTTAGCAATTAATTAGTTAACCATGTTTAACAAAGGATTCTAAGGGTTGGCCCAACCCTTAGAATCCTTTGTTAAACACGGTTAATTAATTAATTTTCCTGTGCACTGCCCGTAGTCTGACGACGAGCTGGGGGACCAGTCTCGAAAATTTACGCATTAAAGTTTCTATCTTTTCCCAAAGAATTTCGTCTTTTCTATTGAATATCTTGGGATGCCTGTATTTCAATACATACGTACGAATTTTGAGCGAAGTGTTTTGCTTTATGCTTGACGATGGGAACAGTGTACAATTCGCGAAAGTTTAACGCGAGAACAATTATCCTTTTACACCGTTGTCGAAACAATAAGATTCTACCGAAATCCGTGAAAATAAAACCAGCAATAAAGTCATCCCGGGCTTTGAAGCCGCCATCAAATGCTTCGCGCATTTATAACAGACGCACACTATAGACTTCGTAGATACAAGGAGCAGAAAGAACAAAACATGCAATTTTGCCATGACCTACTCCCTGCACATGTATTTAGAACACTACAGGAAACTATCACGCAGGTTTCAGAACTAGAACGACTAAAAAGGAGAAGCATATTGACGAAAACGTGGATGAGAATTTCTCATGAAAGTCACAATGATACGATGTATGCAAATAAAGTCATAAACTTATCCTCGAAAGTCCTAACAAAAACAGAGGAAAAGGTGCTGTCCAAAAAAATGAAGTACAATCCATTAGATTCCAACTACCTGGACTTCCTTGCCAACTTTGAATCAGTCATATCATCAACAAATCTTACAGAAGAAGAGCAGTTTGCAATTCGCAGCAGTGCTGTGCATGCCTTGAATAACCGAAGTAAGCACTCAACGTTATCTTGCGATGAAAGAAAAGCACTCAAGGCACTTAAACAAGAAAAAGACATAATCATTCTACCTACTGATAAAGGAGGTGCTACCACCATCCTAAACAAAGAAGACTACACAGGGAAGATGCTTTCAATCTTAAAAGACGATTCAACATACAAACCTTTGTCTGCAGACCCCACAAAATCCCAAAACTCGGGCATTGAAAAAGCACTAACACGCCTTAGGGGAAGGAAATTAATATCAAAAGTTCTTGCTAAATCCTTAAAACAGGAAGAACCCACCATTGCAAAAATATATGGTCTTCCAAAAATTCACAAAACTGGTACTTCACTGCGACCGATAGTCTCCTTACTCGGTGCACCGAATTATAAAATTTCAAAGTGGCTTTTTCACCAGCTACATCCACTTACAAAGAACTCTGAATACTCCATTGAAGATTCAAAAAGTTTCTAGACAAATTAAAAGGAATCAGAGTTACACCTGACGAGGTAATGGTTTCATTCGATGTGGTATCGCTCTTCACCTCGATCCCCCTTGATTTAGCGAGATCATGCACCGAAGAACTACTCCACGCCTACGTCACTGATGTACCTGCCGATGCTTTACTTCAACTCCTAGGCCTTTGTCTAGAAACCAACTTTTCTTTCTCCGGCCAATGCTATCAACAACTTAAAGGGCCCCCCATGGGGTCGCCCATATCCGGCTTCCTGGCCGAAGCGGCAATGCAGAAATTGGAATCAATAGCTCTCCCTGATGTTAAACCAACATTGTGGTTGCGATACGTTGATGATACATTAGTCATCATCAAGAAAGAACTATTAGAACTGCTCCACAAAAATCTAAACTCGACATTTCCAGGAATTGAATTCACGTTCGAGATGGAAGCTGATGGACAACTCCCATTTCTGGATGTCCTCGTACATCGGAAAACTGATGGATCACTCCTTACCTCAGCTTACCGCAAAGAAACATATTCTGAGGTCATCCTACACTTTGAGAGTAATCATCCTATCTCTCACAAAAGGAGCTCTGTCTACAGTCTCCTAAATAGACCCAAAACACACTGCTCTGATGAAGAAAGTTATCGAGCAGAAATGAAATACCTCTTTAACTTGTTCTCTAAAAATGGATACCCGCGTGACTTCGTGCATCGATGGCTGAAGTGGCAAGAATCCAAAGATAAAGGTATTTCGAACAACACGGCCACCCAGGCACCCAAAACAATGACCTGGCGAACTCTCCCATACATTAACAATGTATCAAATCTTGTCGAAAGACAGCTTAGAAAACACCAGATACAAGTAGCACACCACCCTACCTCTACTTTACGCTCACAGCTTGTACACCCTAAGGACAGGGTTAGCTACTTGGATAAAAAAGGTGTTGTCTACAAAATTCCATGTTCCAGTTGTAATGCCGTTTATTGTGGCCAAACTGGGAAATCAGTCTCAACCTGCCTACACGAACATCAGTTGGCGGTTAGAAGACTAGCCCATTTATCCCAAGTGGCTATGCATACACTGGAAACAGGACATAAATTTGCATGGGAGAAAACACGGATTGTTGGCATCTGCCCAATCAGAAAAGGCCGTGAATTCCTGGAAGCAATGCACTCAGATGAGGCATGCATCAACCGGCATATCGATTTGGATGCCGCATACAAAATCGTTAAAGAAAAATTCAAACGCGCAGAACCAATCACGACGGGATGACAAAATACACTCAATGCTTATTGGTTCGGATTTCGCCCAACCCTTAGAATCCTTTGTTAAACACGTTTAATAAATTAATTGTTCCTGTACACTACCCGTAGTCTGACGACGAGCTGGGGGACCAGCCTTGAAAATTTACGCATTAAAGTTTCTATTTTTTCCCAAAGAATTTTGTCTTTTCTATATATATATATATATATATATAGAATAGTTGAGGTAGTGTGCAATCTGAGATGAAAAATAAAATAACTCTCACTGATCCGCGCATCGCACGTGCCTATGGTCTTCCAAAGATTCAAAAAATGGACGCATCATTGAGGATCATAGTGCCACTCATTGGATCACCTACTTATAACCTTGCCAAGTGGTTATACATACACCCAAAGCACCTGGGTAATGGTTCACAGTACGGCATCAGTAACTCGCATACTTTCCTTCAAGGAATTCAAGTCTTTAATTTTAGTCCTGATGAATGCATTCTATCGTTTTGATGTGGTTGCTCTGTTTTCCTCAATACCACATAACCTGGCAATTGAGAACGTAGCTCGACGTCCAGAAGAAACGCCGATAGACATTCCAATGTAGCACGTTTTAGACATGCTCTCGCTCTGCCTTAAGAATTATTGTTGATTCGATGGTAAGCATTACCAACAGGTCAAGGGTAATCCAGTGGGTTCACCGATATCGGGGCTAATTGCCGAGCCAGTCTTACAACGTCTAAAAGAAGCTGTGGTTCAAAACCTCAGGCCGAAAATTGGGCTCCGCTACGTAGATGATACCTTTGTGGTAATTAACAATTGCGAAGTGGAACGACTGCATGAAAGTCTTACTGGTGTTTTCCCCGCTATACAATTCACTCGCGAAGGAGCAACAGGCGACATCCTCCCGTTTCTTGACGTCACTGTGCAAAGATTGAGTGATGGCAAGCTCGCAACCAGCGTCCACAGAAAAGACTCTAATGCCGAAATAATCCTTAACTATGGGAGCAATCATCCTGCTGCCAACAAACGAAGCTACGTTCGAGTTCTTTTTCACCGCGCCTTCCGGTATTATAACAGCGAGTAACTACATTAAAAAGAACTTGCCTATTTATACCAACTATTCCGATCTAACGGATACCCGATGAGCTTCGTAAAAAACTGTCTCCGAAAGTCACAAGCACCCACAATATCAAAGGTCTAATGGATAAGTAGTACCGAGGAAATTCCATTCATTGCCATGCAAGCAGGACATTTCCGAAACGATCGCCCGACAATTAGACCGATTTAGCATCTGCATCGCTCACAAGCCAGCGTCTTCCATGCGTGCAGCACTATCACGTGTTAAAGACCCCTTACCCAAACGAGTGACAAACCAATGTTATTTAACGCATTCCATGTGCGAATTGCTCGTGCGCTTACGTAGGTCATACAGGCCGACACCTCGGGACCCGCATAAACGAGCACAAACTGGCCATCTGCATACGCGATCCCTTGTTTCTCGTGTTTGCGCACGCCGTTGATTGCGACCACCACTTCAATTGGTAGGGAACTGAAGTGGTCGTCATGGCTAGCACCAAACAGGCACGCAAATTCCTCGAAGCTTGGCACTCCGACACAAACAGTATCAACCGCTACGTTGATCTGGATGCACATTAAGAAGGTCTGCGTGCACGTTCCACTGACTTGCGCCCATCTTAAAACCACAACTGCTTATCCATGCCCAGCCAATTGTTACCTCACTGACTACTATCAAAACTCTAGCACCCCTCCCTTTAAATACGACAGCTTTCGTAACACGATTCACGGCCCCCCAACCCCCATGGCGTCAGTCTGTCGATGATACCTCTGTACCTTTAAGCCCTCTAGTGTGACAATCCCAACTCTCACTTCTCATTTCGTCTGACGACGAGTTGGTGTAACAAGCTTGAAAAATTCACGAGTAAAACCTCGATTTTCCAACGAGCCTCTTCCTTATATATATATATATATATATATTCGAAAGTAAAAAGAGTTCTGTGGGGAAAGCAATGAATAACTTTTATTATGTAAATTTTTCGACGCTGGTTCCCCAGGTCGTCGTCGAGACTTATCAAATAAATGCAAAACACGGATGCCGGGAAATTCAAAGATTTTTGCCGAAATCTCTCCAAATTAAACCTGCCATAAAAAACTCCCCAAGGATTAATCAGATGGCGTCTCGTTATGGTCGCAGCATGCTTGGCGCATTCATCTCAATGCTCATTATAGACTCCAAAAAATTCCAAACTTCTAAGTTGCAATACATGCAGTTCTGCAGAGATGAACTTCCTTCACACATATTTGAATCTCTAAATGAGACCATTACCTGTGTGTCCAACATCGAACGACAGAAGAAGAGAGAATGTTAGACAAGAAATGGATAGCCATTTCAAACAATCATACTCAAACCCGAATTGCTCAAAACATGTAATAAATCTGTCCTCAAGAAACCTTACAATAACTGAAGAACAAGTACTTTCCAAGGGATTAAAATGCAATCTTTCGGATTCGAAAATACCTGGACTTTCTTGCCAAACTTGGAGTCCATTATATCAGCGGAACCTCTTACAGAAGATGAACGTTTCACAATTCGAAATAACACTGTACATGCTTTTAAAGAACCGAAATCCATTTTCAGTACTATCAAATGAAGAAAGAAAAGCCCTCAAATCTCTCAAAACAGACACAAACATCGTAATCCTTCCTGCGGACAAAGGAGGTTCAGCAGCTATCTTGGACAAAGCAGACTACGATAAAAAGATGCTGTCATTGTTACATGATAGGTCAACCTATAAACCTCTTGACGCAAGATCCTACTAAAGCACAGAATTCATCAATTGAAAAAGTACTTAAACGTCTTACAGGAAAGAAGCAAATATCAGGGAGATATGTGCCAAATCGCTGAGACAAAGCTGAGACCGACCATAGCTAAGATCTATGGACTGCCTAAGGTTCACAAGCCAGAAGTGCCACTGCGACCGATAGTATCGTTAATCCGGTGCACCCAATTATAAAGATTTCTAAGTGGCTTTCCTGCGAAATTACGCCCATTGACGAAAGAATTGTGAAAGCATCCATTTGACAACTCCTAGGGTTTCTGGACAAATTGCGAAGACTCAACATTGCAGCAGATGAAATAATGGTGTCTTTTTGATGTTGTTTCTCTCTTCACATCCATACTATTAGATCTTGCGAAAGGCAATACACAGAAGAATTACTCCACGCTTATGACATGGATATTCCTACATCTGCCTTGCTTGAACTCTTGGACTTATGCTTAGAAACAAATTTTTTCATTCTCACAAGAGTTCTATCAGCAGCAAAAGGGTGCCCTATGGGCTCACCAATCTCTGGCTTCCTAGCGGAAGTAACAATGCAAAAATTAGAAGCTACCGCCCCTACCACTGGTTAACCCCAAGTTATGGGTACGCTACGTTGATGACACGTTTGTCATCGTTAAAAGGGACCGACTGGAAACACTGCACAATATTATTAATTCAACGATACCTGGAATAACCTTTACCTCGAAAAAGAAATTGACAATCAACTACCTTTTTCTTGACGTCCTCGTACGGCGAAAGACTGACGGGACCTTTGAAACATCAGTTTATCGCAAAGAGGCTAATGCGGATGTTATCCTACATTATGAGAGCAACCACCCTGTCGCCCACAAACGAAGCGTGGTCAACACACTCATCAAACGAGCAAAAACTCACTGTTCTACCACAAAGAACTTTATCAAATTGAACTCACTTATCTATTCAACCTGTTTTTCCAGCAACGGTTACCCCAGAGATTTTGTACGTAGATGCATTAGACATCAAGAATTCAAAGAAAAAGAAAAAGATAAGGAACTAGAGTTGTTCCGATCATGCGCCCACAATAAAAACTGGCGAACACTTCCATACATTAAGAACGTGCTGAACTCGTTTGAAAGACACCTGCAAGCTTACCAAATTTACGTGGCGCACAAACCCACGACTACAATTCAGAAACCAGCTTGTACACCCTAAGGATAGGGTTGGCTATTTAGATAAAAATGAAGCCGTTTACAAAATCCCATGTAACAGTTGTAATGTTGTGTATTGCGGCCAAACAGGAAAATCAGTCTCTACACGCCTACACGAACATCAGTTGGCTGTCAAGATACGAGACCACCTGTCTCAAGTTGCCGTGCATACACTAGAAACTGGGCACAAATTTGCATGGGATAAAACGCGTATTGTTGGCTTCTGCCCATCGAAGAGAGGCCGGGAATTCTTAGAGGCCATGCATTCTGATGACTCGTGCATTAATCGGCACATCGAATTAGATGCCCCGTACAAAAATCTCAAAGACAAGTGGAAAAGGCGGAAGCCAATCATATTTAGATGTTCATCAACAATGGCGGCTATTGGCAGGACTGATTCAGCAATATCGATTTTTCCGACATGTTTTTAAATTTTTAACTGTTTTTTTGCACATTTACCACAAGTCTGACGACGACCTGGGGACCAGCGTCGAAAATTTACATAATAAAGTTATTCATTGTTTCCCACAAAGAACTTCTTTACTTCGAATTATACTTCGTGCCCGTATTCAACTTCATATATATATATATATATATATATATATATATATATACTATATATATATATGAAGTTGAATACGTTCTAGTGAAATGGAGCTTTATTGTGTAAATTTAGCAAATATATATTGCTTAAAGAAGCGAAGATGCGCGTTCCCGGAAATAAATGAGAAGAAGAGGCGATCACGTATATATATCAAAATAATATTTTCTGAAATTATTAATTGCAGGACATGGAGTCAGGTGATTCGGACTTTTTACGGTAAGACCCGAAATTTCAATGAACATTTTGGTCGAAGACAATCGACCACTGCGGAATAACCACGTAATGCCCATTCTGCAAACAATTTATACTACAAGTAGTGTGAATCTTATATGGCAAAGACATTATCATGTACTTCTGGCATAGGTACTAGCTAAAAGCTTTTAGCTGTGCCCCCTAAACGGGCTGCGTGGTAGATGCGCTGGACCAACACGGGGCCCAAATCAGGATGCGGCAGGCATTATTTGGGATTTGGTCCCATAACCTGGGTACGCGTAGGTGCAGGCTCACGCCACACCACCCACTGTTGTCATTTTATGGCTATGGTTGGATATGATTTACCTGCACCCGACCCAACCTCCGGTCTTCTTGACAATGTCTTGACACCGGACGCAGGCGGGTAAGGGAAGAGAGAGTGCAGTAGATGTGTGAAAGTCTACTATCACTTAAAACTAATTTGCACGCAATCACCCTTTTGTGGAGCATACGGTGGACATAATCGGACTACGACGGTCGAAATGACGTGTGTGCTAATAAAAAGATGTGTGATGGCCTTTGAACGCCGATATTTTGCCGCAGGTTTTCATGGAGGTACATATGGCCGAGTAGGCCCACGTGGTGACTGATGGTGCGCAGTTAATGCGGTCAGCTGAGGCGAACGTGACGGGTGCTCCTGGCATTACTTCACCAGTCTCTGTGCGGTGCTTTCCAAAGTGACCGTTCAGCCCGATAGAAATTTGTCCAGGATATGAGATGAATAGTGCTGACTTTGTACATCTGAACATAACCTTTCGCTTAGAAGAAATGTCAGTACCAGATAATTTTCCCTTACACGATGAGACTAAATGCATTTTTCAGGCATTATTTCTATAGAGACTGACGACAAACGCAGAAGAGGAATAAAAAGGTTACGTAACGTTTGATGTTTTTAACGGATGACATTTACAGAATTAACCGGAAAGCGTTTTACCCATTGACCAGTACATTTTCTTACATGCATCATCTCGGGGTTATGCTCCATTGTAAGAAGGCTTTCATGCAAAATTAAGCAAGCAATTCGTTTTGAACGCTATATTTAAAATGCATCCTCACGTTTCCGGAGCTTCAGCAGATGCTGTACTTGCCTTTAGGACCTGATGTGATTTCATGCTAATTGTCTTAGAACGTGTACTCACCAAAATATCATTCCATCCAGATCAAATGCTTCAATGAACTTAAAACAATTTGTTCTTACAGGTACCGTTTTAGTAAAAGCATTATCTTTACTTCAAAATAACGTCCAAACTACTTTATTTGCACCATAATACACAGATAGGTGTACCTGTTGATAGCTTGTGGCATACAATTTCGAATATTTGAACTCTAGAGCGTAGAGTTCTTTTTGAAATTCCATTTGCATCGCCGCTCTCTGTTTGTGAAGGACCTGGAGGGATTTCACTCGTTCTTTCGTACTGTCGCTCACACTGAAACAAACAATAAAGGAGACCTAACATGGCAAAGAAATAGAAAAAAACAATGGAGAATAAGCCTTCCTCTGGTTATCAACACAAAGTAATGCCAACGAACTTAGAAAATTGCATTTCCTGATAGAGGAGGTCAAAAGGCTTCTATTTCAACGAACTATAAAAACCAGGTGGCATTGGGCTCTTTGGTAAGGCTCGCAGGATTTATGGCGGCATTGTATTTGCTAGTTACTCATGCTTGCTCTTATCAAAAATCTAAGAAAAGCAAACTTAACATGTGACAGCAGTATTTAGTGACTAAATTCAACCGTGTAAGGTGGGGATATTGTTTGAAGTGTCATGAATAGAATGGCTCAACAATGTTAACTTTCGATTTTACGCAACGTAAAGTATTCTGCTTTTATTCGGTGAAAGCTGCGTCCCCTATCAAAAAGACAAACTTTTATGTGGATTTCGACTGGTTCAACTCGGCAGAATAGCTTACTGTCAAAAAACAGAGGAGCAATTAAGATTATGGAGGTATTATCATTAATTTGAGAAATTAAGGCCATTGAAAAGCAATCAAACATCACGCGTAGTTTTGTTAGTGCCAAAGAGTTTCTTTCGGCTCTTTACCTAAGGAATCCGTAATTTAAGAAACTGCCATTGCCTTTATTCCCCACCCCTGCCACCCGACAGGATAGGGGCATAGAAAAGACCATCCACGTAAAACAGGTGACCTTGCGCTAAATAACCGGATGGTTAAATTTTCCCGAGTCCCACGTATAGCATTAACCCTAACCCAAAACTTACCCGAAACCAGAACCTAACCCATAGCCACAGACGTAACCCTTACCCTAGTCCGAACCTTACCTCGGCCCTAACTCTAACCGTAAGGCGTACCCTAGGCTCCCTGGAATTTAGGCCAAAACAAAACGGTTCCTATGTCCGTGTCCGGCCGGTGAGGGAGGGGGGCAGCATATAAACAAGCCCCATCGAAAAAGCCAGCGTTTTCAAGTTAGGAAAGATATTATTACGCTACCTGTAGAGTTAACATTTCCCAGAGGACGACGACTTTGTTTTAAGTACACATGTTATGCCAAAGTTTGCATATGTTTAATCGGAAAAATTTGGGTTGCAGTTTTGATTGTGCCTTAAGGCTAATTTAAGGGTTAGGAATTAGATTGGTGCTTAGGGAATGGTGGTATGGATTAAGGTTTGCCGTTAGGATTTGCGGTTATGGAAGGAAGTCGTATGGTAAGGGTAAGGTTTAGGACTTTGGTTTAGAGCTTCGGGCTAGAGTTAAGACAGAGGATTATGGTTGGGGCTTGGCTTTTGGGTTTTACGGTTAGATGTTATGGTTAGGAGTAATCGCCTTTAATTACGTCGCTTTTAGGGGAGCAAACTGCCCGGCGGCTGCGTTCCTGTGCTCATATCTGCTGACAGAATCGCGGTTTTGTAACATTTTTATGACGCTACGTTGCAGTGTTTCATTTGGATGCGCTCCTGCGCAAAACACTAGATTATGTTGCCTGTTGGTTAGCTCAGCACTTTCTTGGCGAGGTAATGAGCCTGTCACCGTACGCTTGCATTCCGCACAATTTTCATTAGGCGACTTTGGAATATGTAACCAACGTTCGCGTTTACATTGTTGTTTATAAGTTTTCTTCCCCGGATTCCTTGATTAACTGCCACCTATTGCTTGCGCCATAAAACCTATTTTTACACCATTCCCGCAAACAGGGATCATTGGTTTGCATTGGCTCATTGGACTTCCATATTACATGCTCACCGAAATTTCGCATGCAAAAAACGCAGTCTTCTGCTGCCAAGTTCAATAATGAGACCCAAAGTGCTACGATTTCGCAGTAAAGCACTTCGAGGTGATGAACGCAATCCCGTTCACGAGCCAAGAAACCGTTTTTGTTATCTAGAAATCCTGAAATATTGCATACCCCTAATTACAGCTGCAGGGCTGAACCAAAAGTATAATCCATAGCCTTGCATTCAGTGATGTAATTACTCCTGCAGGTATTCTCATCAAACCGGCGGTTCGGCCAGAACTATACGGAACAACGGAAAAACCCAGTACGCACTACATTTACCGAGCGATGGGAGACACGTGTTACGAGGACTGTGCACGAGATCCTAGTTACTAGATGCTGCAGTGAAATTAGTAGCAGCACTCAAAATTTCAGACATTGTTCCACAAAGTTCGCTACCGACATGTCCATAATGCGTGTGCAAATGGCGGGTCGTTTTCAGGCCGTTTTTCCTTACCAGGTTTTCTTAGTCTGCTAGCTTTTACTCTCATCTACTGAGTTAGGAGGTGATAATTAATGGATTTGCAAAAAGTATTTTTTACGAGATACTATGGTACAGTTTTTAATGGGATAAAAACAGGCATCCAAAACGTAGTGGGTCACCTTGCCTTAATATAAAGGTAAACTATTATGCTTTTGCGTATCGAAGAAGCTAAAAGTTTACAAATTACCTACAGGATTGCTTAGTTCTTCAGAGGGACAAGATTTCACGCCCGTGAAAGTGCGTCACAGTCTTATAAAAATGGAACAAACTTGTCGATTTTTTACTCTGAGTCGTCGATAGGTTTTTGCGTCGTAGAAAACTCGAGATAAATATTTTTTTGAAAATTCAACAGCCCAACATTGAGAAAATGCCTTATCTTCAAAATTGTTGTGGTAGATAAGACGGCGAAAGCGTTCTAAGTAACGTAAAGACAGAACTTTAATCAGAAGAACAGAAAGACATTCGCTCGAAATTAAGGCCATATGCACGTAACTTATTTTATTTTCGCTAGGTAGCATCTACATGGATAAGCAGTTAAAATACCCAAAAATATTTTCGAAATCACTTATTTCTAAAATGCTTGCAACTATCCTTAAAACAACTAGCTAGAATACAATTTATGTTTCCAACAATAAAGACATTATCAAGGCGCATTTATGCTGTCCTTTACAGTGCATTTCGCCTATCTTGAAATCTCTAACGAATTAGACAATGAATTACTATTTCCAGACTTGTAAGCCTGCATGCGAAACCTGACTGGAACAAATGAACCCATAGAATATTCTTGGTGGGTCTACATGCATATACGCCATCCTAGGAAAAACCTATAAAAAGCATGCCTTGATGAACATGCCTGAGTCATTCACTTCCATACAAGATCCACGGGCCGTCACGTTGCAAGTGAGTTACAGTCCAAATAAATTCAAAAGTCGCAACAGATAAGGAACACGGTGGTCAGCATGCTTCCTTTGAAACAACAATCCAAATACCAGTATTTCATGTAAATTGTTTTCAAGACCTTGCGTGAAAAGGTGTTCCCAGGCACGGTGCCTGGGTAACAAGAATTTCAGTGAAGTTAGAATATTCCAAAGCTCTTTTTACAAAAATCACTCTCTAGAAGGCAGGTAAGCAGTTGCATTTTCACGCAAAGGAAGCCAAATAAACACATGTACTCTTAGCTACCTTTTTATGCCTTCCTTTTATTTCGCCCGTTTTTCCACCTATTTTTTATCTATCCACCCAAAATATAAATTTCGCGTTCTTACCCATAATCAGTCATCGGGAGTTTGAATACCATTCGAGTAATGGAAGGTTTACTTAGCTAATAAAAACAAGGTATAATTTTTTTAATATTGCAACCACTTAACAACTTCTTTCTTAAGCAAACGTTGGGTAGGCATTTTCACTAGTCTTCATTGTATAACATTTCGATACGCCGCAGGAAATTCACTTAAGGCAGTAGGAAGATTTTTAACTTTACTTATACCTATTTTTGTGCAAGTGGAGCAGGCTTTTGCCCTCATTTAAACAAAGCACGCAGCTTTGTTGAAGGTCGTCTCAGACTTTTGTGATATATTGTCGATCTAGTTCATATAGTTCGGGCTGTAGGCCTGTTTGCGGAACCGGATCAAAAACCTCCAGCATATAACGTGTTCAGATCAAGCGCTTTTATCGACATCAATCGCTAGCTTCTCTTAATTTTTTTACATCAGGATGAAATCCTGCGATAACAAAAAAAAACTATAAGAGTTAACAATGTTTGACTCCTTAGACCATGGATTTCTTCGATGTATATCTTGAGCTCGCCTAAATTCCGTGATTTAACCACTCAGCACCTTCTTTCTTATTCAAATGTTGGGTAGGCATTTCTACAAGTCTCCATTGTATAACATTTTGATACGCCGCAGGAAATTCACTTAAAGCAGGAGGAAGATTTTTAACTTTACTACTCCAACCAAGGTTACTCTATTGGTCTCACAAAATGAAATAAGTTGGTGCTGAACTTCCAAAGGCAAACAGATAGTAAAATTGGAGTTACTTCGCGCTTCAAATTATTGTCCTCACTATGCCTCGAGGTAAAGTTGTTCGGTAATTTTCCACCTGTGGGAACAGACTTAGTATTTAAACGCATTTACTAGGTCTTGTTTTCTATTTAACCATCAAACCCAGACTCCGATAAACTGCTATAAAGTATAACCGTTGGTTCTTGCCACTGTAAAATAATTATTTTGATTCTAGTTCAAACCAGGCAAGTTTTCAGACTTCCCATTCGAACGTACCATTACGGATCGTCATTGTCCCTCACAAGTAGATAAAATGATGATTAGTTTCATTCTTTGTCTTCCACTTTTTTTATTGTTAAACATTTTTTCGGGAAAATATGGCATCAGAACGCAAACATTTACTTAAATCCGATCGAGCAACAAGAAAATTTGAATTGGTCGACTTTAAGGTCCAAAAAGATCGGTTGTGTTTTGTACGAACCACTAGGACATAGGCGGAAGATACTGGTTGTTTCGAGTGCACGTGTATTCTACAGTTAGATTTGTCGAAGAATCCATTGAAACTAGCTCGGGTGAGTACCACTTCCACTGTACAAATCTGTCTTCCCTTTAAACAGGGAAGTTAAGCTGATTAAAAATTGATTTCACAAGAGCGCAGTGCTGCTAAGCGAACAGTATGCTAGATATTTACCAAGTAACCTGCATTACACCTTCATCTATACCGAACGGGCACAGCAAGGTATAAATGGAATTACTTACTTCGAAAACTCTTCAAGAGCTTTTTTAGGCATAGTGATTGCGGAGTCTACCGCTTGGAGTAGATTCATAACCGGCGCAGCGGCGTTCATATCCTTTAAAATAAGAAAAAAATCATCAAATTACGATGTAGTGCGCGAATTAGACTAAGTTTTTATATTAAGTTGAAGTATGGTGTAATTTCACTGCGTAAATGGGCATTTTAGAACTGTCCAACGCCAAGTGAAATACATTGTCCCATTTTTCGAAGTCAGAGATTGGCTCCTGCAATGTGAGTTTAGTTCATGTCGACTAAAATTATTTGTTATCGCTGAGGTGCAGGACCTCAAAACCTGAGAATGGAGTTACTTCAGCAAACGTCTCAAAATCTAAATGACGTCAGAGGTCTGGCAAACAGGTAGTTCTTTATATTGGATCCTGAACATTTTTTATTCTTTCGTTTTTGCCTAAAATAATAAGCCACTTCGAATTAAACCAGAATTATCAGAACACATTGAGGTGGATCCTGAGCCAGAAAAGATGTAAATGCAAATATAAAACTGAGTGATCAGAGTAAACGTTACTGTAACTGACGACTATCCAAGCGAACTCAAATTTCTACGTTCACATCGGGAGATTAAGCTCGCCGTAAAATAAAAGCTTCGCAAATTATGCATTAAAACTCTTCGAAAACGTATCTATGCCCCAGATGTGATACAAAATGTCATGTCATACCTTGAAAATAAGCCAGTCCAGTAGGCATCGTGCACAGCAATTAGCAAAGAGTAGTGGTCATCGCTGCGAGGCACTGAGCCTCTAAGGAGATAACTAGGGGACTTTCTGAACCCAATGAACCTACTTCCTCCGCGGAGCTCCAAATCGAAGACTGCTCAAAGCCGAGAGGCGACTATGACCACGATACATTATTTTCTGCTGAGTTTTTGGCTTCAAGACCAACAGATAACGGCAAGTACACCAGAAATAGCTTGACATTACCGGTTTCATTTTTCGACCAGTAAATACGCGTTGCTATGCAATCGGCAGTGAGTGTTCTGGGCAGCAGCTTCAAGGGAAGCCCGGAAAACCACCGTGCGTCCCACAGCGGGGACAAGCGCATGGGATCCCCTAACGTTATTCTCCATAACAGCTTCTGTCCTAATTTCGAGAAAAAGGCCTGAACACTCAGGCGGAACTAACGATGACACCTTAATGGAGAAAAAAACACCGTAGAGAAACTGTCCTGGTATTGGTCCCCCTATCGAAGTATTCAGGTTCTTTGCTGCTATCCTTCCAAACAATTTCTGCCTTTGTCTTGACAGGTGGACAGGAAGACGGCAGAGCAGCTATTATCTTGTTCATGACGGTGCGACTCTTCTTCATTCACTCCAGATATTTTTTAAAATTCCACTGTCCATTTGCAAAACGTTATACGTAAGCAATGCAGAACAACTTAAATCAATCTACAACTGCGCACTATTATAGAGTGGATAGTAAACAGGTGGTGCACACATGCTTAAAACATGAAGGTCTGCGCTTTAACTGCTGCCAGATGGCTCTTTCGGCCTTTTGCCCACTCGACCAATCATGCCCGAGGAAGCATCCCCACTAGTCCAGTCATGCGCCTATGCAACTTGAATAAACGAGAGCTATTACATAGAGTGAAATTAAGTTCTCGTAAATCGGGTAAGATTTATGATAAATGTGGCTTATAAATCAAAGTTTATTAAAAATAAATTGTATGGTAGCTTGAAGAACAGAAAAATAAGGATTCTTGCCTTATACGACGATAGCAAAAGACAACTTTGAACGCGAAGATATTGATTTCTTGGCAGTCACGGGTCGCTTATTCACGTGAAAAGAGACACCTTTGTCACAGGTTCAAAAAAACCAAAAAAAGTGGGAAAGCTGTCAGTCAATGGCCGTTTAATGCCAAGCCTCCACATGTACCCTTTTTATTGCCATTTACACGTCTGCGCTCTTCTGACTGTATAGGGAATAAGGTAATTGGATTGCAAGGAGATTTTCCCTATAATCAGAACGGTTGGATGAACTTTTCAGCGTTTCTTGCTGAGAATATGCACAGATTAATCTGCAGTAAGTCCCGTTTAACCTGCAGCATCTAGCTTGCAGCTAATTAGCATTGTCTCTGGGATTTATGAAGTTTGTCTTTTCAAGGCTATAGGATTTTCACTCCCTGTAAAAAAAGACGCATTCAGTGCTTCTCTCAGAAATAATTGCACGTATGACACCGATTACTGCGCCGGCGATGGTGGGGTGAGCACAAATATGACTTCCTCGCGAATTTCTTTACTGTGACGGAGACCTGCGGGGCGCCTGCAGGACTGTTGTCATGCTCACCTTGTTCAAATCTAAACAGCCTATTCATGCGTGCCATTCACCACATAAAAGCAGACTACATCGAGGCGGGTCTTGTCTCCTGCAGGGGTGAGAATGCGACAAAGGTAGCACGTAGAAGTAATCGTTGTAAACTGACCCTCAGTTCTGAATGAGACCGAGTTACGCTGTCATTAGGCAACCTGCAAAACCCCAACTAAATGCGTGTCATCATAGATTCAAGTGCATCAGAGCGATTATTGTGAGAGATAAGATGCTATGACGTGAGAACGAATTCCCCAGAATCGGTCTCATTCCATTCAGTGCACGAGTTCACTGTTCGGGCCTGTTTACCATCTGGTGATGAGGTTGGGTGCATTGGCTGACGTGATCGTCCTGAACAGCGACGTACACTGTGTACCCCACTAAGAGAGCTCAGGAAAGTGACTTCCTCGTGAATCAGTGTATAGCAAGGTAGACTTTCGAAGCATATACCGCACTCCCCTTCCCCTCAACTACAAGCTCTGATGACCCGACAATGTTAAGACCACCGGAGGTGAGTCTTGGCTCACAAAGCTAAGCAGCTTGTCTATGCGTGCACAAACGACCTTTTCATCGAACAATGTAGCAGGCCTTCACGAAGAGCCTCTGATCTTGAATGCATGAGACTACCACAATATAGTTGGACTACAAAAGAGCTATTGCAGTCTGACTCTCGGTTCCCAGAGAAAAGTGGACGTCGTGGTATATTCCTGTGCATCAGGTTTATTACATTGAAGAATGCAATGATTTGCCATGGGGATGGCTTCCTCGATTTTGACTCCACCCAGCTGGTTTTGGGGTTAGGCACGGTGGCTGACGCGGTGAAAAGGCGCAAGTAGTTATGGACTCGCGCTACCTCTGCATAGACTGGCAAAGTCGAACCGTAACCCAGTCTGTGCCCCATTTTGGTTCAAAAACTCTACAGCGTGGCTCGTGGTGGTGGTGGTGGACCTCGGTCTCATGCACGCATAAGGACGAAAAAAAGCACTCTAGAGTGACTCCCGTCGGGTTCCACGCACTTGCGGCGCATCGTGTGGGGTTTTGGTGGGGGGAGGGGTGTTTGTGTGTCTGTAGAGCGCAATCGGGGTGTAGGGGTACTAGTTAGGGGTAGCACCACACAGATAGCATTTGGTCGCACCATTTGTCTTGTACAGGTGGTGAATGTTCCTGTGGCCACCTCTAACTGGTACCCAACTCTCACCTGTGGCTCCTCAAAGTTGGGTTCTTCCCAGCGGCCACACCCCGGGCAACCATCACGACCGGTGGGCTAAACCAGGTGAGGGTCTCCGGTGTTGTGTGTGCCTCCACACCCGGTATGTCTGACTCCCAAACTTCCCACCTCCCCCCTCTAAAAAGTCCTACGGTGGGGGTGACAGCAACCCCGTAGGCGGCCCAGGCTAACTCGGGTCGTTCTCCCACTAAAACAAAACCGTAACCCATAGTGGAGTTGGGCAGCCGTCTGGGATGTCTGAGCAGCCCAATTTAGGGACAGCACTGCTTGCCTCCTCGCCGAGGAAGGGGCTAGAAAATGTGCCCTAAACAAATGCTGGTTATCACGTCTTTTGCAGCCGGCCGTGGCTCGCAGATCGCAAAATACGCGGTCGTAAAACTCAAATCAAACACAAATACCCCCGTCCCAATCCCCCTCGCCATACCCTCCAGGCTGCTCGGGTAGAGTCCACTCACACTAGCAGCCTGGAATGTTCGTTCCCTTTAAGACAATCCTAGGAGCAACCGGCCGGAACGGAGTACGGCGCTAGTCGCTCGGGAACTGGCACGCTACAAGGTGGACATTGCTGCTCTCAGCGAGACCCGATTCTCTGAGCAGGGTCAGCTGGAGGAGGTGGGGGCCGGCTACACCTTCTTCTGGAGCGGCCGGTCAAGGGCAGAGTGACGCGACGCTGTTGTTGCCTTTGCCATTCAGAACGACATCGTGGGACGTCTGCCCTGTCTGCCGCAGGGTATCAATGATCGCCTGAGGAGCCTCCACCTGCCTCTTCGGGGAGACCAGTTCGCCACCATCATAAGCGCCTACGCTCCCCCAATGACGAGCTCTGATGATGCGAAGGACAAATTCTACGAGGACCTGCATGCCCTGCTGGCGACTGTGTCGAAGATGGACAAGTTAATTGTCCTTGGTGACTTCAACGCCCGCGTCGGGACGGACCACGTTGCCTATCAGGGAGGGCTGGGTCCCCACGGTCTCGATAGCTGTAACGATAACGGCCTCCTTCTTCTGCGCACGTGTGCGGAACACCGTCTCCTGCTGACTAACACCTTCTTTCGCCTTCCGACGCGGGAGAAGGCCAATTGGATGCACCCTCGGTCGCGGCGCTGGCATCTGCTGGACTATGTTCTCGTCCGGAGGCGAGATCGACAGGACGTGCTGGTAACCAAGGCGATCCGCGATGCCGATGGTTGGACAGATCACCGCCTCGTCATCTCCCAGATGAGGCTCCGACTGCAACCCCGACGCAGGCCCCAAGGTAAGAGGCTGCCATGTAAGTAAAATACTCTTTTATTAAATTTGCCTGCTCATTCTTTTGATTTCAGCAACCAAATAACCGAGAAACTGGAGGACCTGCATGCTCCAGATGATAACGCTACCGTGAAGACACGATGGTGTCAACTGCGAAATGTCATCCAGTCCACCGCCCTCGATGTCCTCGGACGCGCACGCCGTCGACACCAGGACTGGTTTGACGACAATGACGCCGACATCAGCAACTTAATCGCGGAGAAGAATGAACTACACAAAGCCTACATGGACCTTCGGACTGACGCCACCAAAGCAGCCTTCTTCAGATGCCGGCGCCTTGTACAGCAATGGCTGCGGGAGATGCAGGATGCCATCAAGGCCATCTACGGCCCGTGTATCAAGGGGACCGCACCGCTGCTCAGCTCTGACGGCACAATACTGCTGACAGAGAAATCGCAAATTCTGAAGCGCTGGGCCGAGCACTTCAGAAATGTCCTTTATTGCTCATCAGCCATCTCCGATGCTGCCATTGACCGGCTCCCTCAAGTGGACACGAACAATGACCTGGATCTAACGCCTTCCCTACCAGAAACCATCCGGGACATGCAGCGTATTTACAGTGTAAAGCACCAGGATCCGACGCAATCCCACCGGAAGACTACAAGCATGGTGGGCTACGGCTGATGGCAGAACTCACAACACTCTTCCAGGAGATGTGGCGCCAAGGACAAGTTCCTCAGGATTTCAAAGACGCGACCATCGTCCATCTCTAAAAACGGAATTGGAACTGGCCACTCTGTGATAATCACAGAGGCATCTCGTTGCTCAACGTCGCCGAGAAGATCTTCACCCGTATCCTTCTCAATCGTCTGAACGGTCACCTAGAGCAGGGCTTGTTCCCGGAAAGCCAATGTGGCTTCCGCCGACACTGCGGAACAACCGATATGATCTTTGCCGCCCGCCAGCTACAAGAGAAGTGTCAGGAGATGCGAAATCACCTATACACTACCTTCGGGGATCTAACGAAAGCCTTAAACACGATGAATCGCGACGGACTGTGGAAAGTCATGCATAAATTTGGTTGTCCTGAGCGGTTCACGCACATGGTGCATCAGCTTCATGACGGGATGACGGCATGCGTCACTGACAACGGGACGGTATCCAAAGCATTCGCAGTGACCAACGGAGTGAAGCAGGGCTGCGTACTGGCCCCCACCCTTTACAGTCTCATGTTCTCGGCTATGCTGATGGACGCCTACCGTGAAGCGCAGCCTGGGATCCGCATCGCCTACAGAAATGACGGGCACCTTCTTAACAGTCGGCGTATGCAGGCTTCAACGCGTGTGTCTACGACTACAGTTCATGACTTGCTATTCGCGGACGACTGCGCCCTTAACAACGTGACGGAGGAGGACATGCACAGGAGCATGGACCTCTTCGCAGCAGGCTGCGCCGATTTTTGATTAACAATCAGTACAGTCAAAACGGTTGTCATGCACCAGCCGCCACCCAGCGCGGAACACAATGCTCCCCGAATCAATGTCCATGGTGCTCAACTCAAAAACGTGGAAACCTTTGCTTATCTAGGAAGCACGCTTTCACGCCCCACGAGAATCGATGACGAGGTTGCCCAACGGATCTCCAAAGCTAGTCAGGCTTTTGGCCGGCTGCAGGCCTCCGTGTGGAATCGCCACGGTATTCACCTGAACACCACACTGAAGATGTACAAGGCCGTCGTCTTGACGACACTCCTTTATGGAGCGGAGACCTGGACCATCTACTCGAACCAAGAAAGGAAGCTGAATCACTTTCATCTCAGGTGCCTCCGCAGAATACTGAAGCTGAGATGGCAAGACAGGATCCCGGACACGAAAGGTCCTGGAGCGGACTGAAATCCTCAGCATCCACGCCATGCTGAGGCAAGTGCAACTGCGATGGAGCGGCCACCTGATAATAATGGACGACGAGTGACTACCCAAACGACTTTTCTACGGAGATGTTGCTACGGGTGCTCGCTGACAGAGAGGTCAAAAACGACTCTACAAGGACACTTTTAAGAAATCACTGAAGCCACTGCTAATCAACCCGGCAACCTTGGACGACCTCGCCCAGGATAGACCGGCATGGAGAAGATCCATGAAGACTGGTTCAGCAATCTATGTGGCCAACCGGATCGCTGCCGCCAAGGCCAAAAGAGTGACACAAAAGTCACCAGCGCCCCGGACCAATATCGTCGATGCCCAGGCCCTGCCAACATGCCCGCGCTGTCAACACATTTTCCGCGCGCGAATCGGCCTGGTTGGACACCTTCGGATGCAATGAACCAACAATCCGACAATTCCAACTTCTACGTCAAATTCTGCCAACCTTCCTTCAGACTGCCCCAATGCCATTACTCCCACCATCATAGAGACCACATCCCAAACCACATCGCCTGTTACCCCCACCACCGCAACCACCACCGCCTTTGCCTTCACTACCACCACCATCAGCGATGGGGACTCTCTCCTAACCTGTCCTCATTGCAATCGCTCATTCACATCACGCATCGGCCTGGTCTGTCACTTGCGAATACATCGTACAGAGACCGGTGAGCCAGTGCCTGGAGCACCATCACACAGCAGAGATCGTCGCCTCCACTGCCCTCACTGTCCTCGCGCATTCACTCATCGCATGGGCCTATTCGGTCACATGCGCATCCATGCCAGCGGAATTCACCGCAATGCCGCCAATACCGATACATCATTCACACCTTCCACTCCTGCCATTTTTACCGCCACTGCCACCCCCACTACCATGAATGACATTCCCTCAGCCTCTACCGATTTCTCCTGTCCACACTGCACCCGAAATTTCAACTCACGCATCGGCCTGGTCAGTCACCTGCGAACCCATCGCACGAAGGCTGGTGGACCAGTGCCTGGGGCTCCGACATACAGTCGACGCGCCCGCCTCCACTGCCCTCACTGCTCCCGCACATTTACACACTGCATGGACCTATTAGGGCACATAAGCCTCCACGACAACCTGTGGAAATCCACCGGAGGCTAAGCCACATCAGCGCACACCATGTACACTAATACATAGACAACACTCACAATCATCACAGTATACCTGAAAAATCCCGATTTCATAGAAACCGTGGCTTGGAAGGCTGCCAACCTGACGCTTACACCAGACCACGCCGTCAGCCCAGTGTATGTGTTGTGTGTGTCGAGTGGCTGACCAGTGGACTGGGAGTCAGACGGCGATGGCTCCTCCATATCCACTGAGTAAGAAAATCCTGGTGTGTGCATTATGGGGGCCAGGTCGTGCTGTGGCGCGCGACGATGGGTATGCCAACCCGTCAGCCAACGCGCCAACTTCTACATCAGAAAACTTACCGGTTCGAATGGTGGTCTGATTTAGGAGGTGGGGGAGAGTGTAAGGTCGACAGCTCAGCGCATTTTTCCTCACCATAAACAATCTGACGCGTTTGAAACTATCACGGTGCGCTAAAAGCCGTGGCTTGGAAGGCTGCCAACTGACGAGATAACTCGGACCGCGTGGTCAGTCCAATGTGTGTTTTGTGTGAGGCGGCTGACTGGCGGACTGACAGTCAGGCTGCAATGGCTCCTTCTTAATGTGGCCTTTATGGCACTCCCACTCCGTTAGATCCAAGCTAGGTGTGGTGTTACGCCCAGGAGCGGCTCCGGCCACGCCAGCCATCTGCGTCCTCTCTCGCCTCCGGTCTTCTTGACTCTGTCATGACACAGGGTTCAGGTGGGGGAGGAGGAGAGAGTGCGGTAGCTGCAGCGCAAGGCTACTATCACTTAAAACTAATTCACGCGCAAGTCACCGTCCCTGCACCACCTGGTGTGGAGCATACGGTGGACCTCATCGAAATCGACGGTCGAACTGTCAGATCGCAATTGTGTAAAGGATGACTAGCTGTGGTGTTCCGATAGGCTTTCGTGTAAACTAATATGGACTGAAAAGGTCTACGTGAGGATGCAGCTGCGTAGCATGAAGGGAAAACGTGAATTACGGGTGTATACATGACTGACCAGGCCGATGCTTAGTTGAAACGTGTGGTCATACTTTTGACAGATTAGAAGTATGCATGTATTGATGGTGGTAGTGGTGGAGGGTGGTTGTAGTTGGGCTTGGTGACCGGGCCGTATTCCACGTACAAGAGGAAGGATGATGTGATCTAGAGCGATCCATAACGGACACCCGATCTTTAAACCATGAAAGGGGGAGTGGGCACATTATATAACGTTGGTAGTCGTGGTTGCGTTGTGTATCGTGAAAGTTAACATGGACGGGATGCCAGGACGGTGGATTCAAAGAAATTTGACTAGGTCAATGAGTACCCTGAGAAATATTCACGATTCGAGCATAGTGTTAGGTTTTGCATGTCTGCCGCGTTTATCCGTCACACTGGAGACTTGCGCGCTTTCCTCTTTCTCTTCAGGGTTGTCGCCTTATCAACGGACACGCCTGGCGACGTAGCCGTAGAATACTTAATCGTATTCGGGCTCTTAACCTATCCATACGAAGTGACACCTCCATCACAGTTGCACCTGCTCCCACATGAGAAGGCCGGTTTATTCAAGATCCTTGCTGCAAGGGATAGCTTTTGTTCACCTCACTTTCACAATTCTATCAAATGAGACGAAACGGATCGAGTTCCATTGCTTGGATTTCATTGTGTCATAAATTATCGAGCCCATTTAGGACCGTTTTCAGGACAAAAATCCTTGACCTACACTGCTTCACGTCGAGCAGGTTGCCGCGGTGGTTTTGGACGTAGTGATGTAGCCGACCAGAGGCCTGCGAACAAATGGAAACCGGGGGACGATTTCGTCGTCGATTATGATCGTTATTGAGACTATACTTCCCAGGTATGTGAGAAAATGAGTCCCTAGTTGCGAGAAAAGTTTTACGCAAATCGAATCTAGAATTTATACATTCATTAGATGATGATGGTTAGCGGATGACTACTGTCTTATGTATGTAGACAGACAGTCAGAAGTTGGAGCATTTGGAGGCGAAGAGACCCACATGCCGCTGCATGTGAGCCTCAAATGTATCTATGACGGACAGCGCGCGAGGTGCGTTGAACTTGCACCGAAATTGAATGAGGATTAGGCGCGTGCTATTCGGTCTGTGACCCATCAATACTGCCAGATATATGTAGTTGTGACACAGTCAGGAGCATGCTCAGGGCGTAGGAGCCATCTGCGCCCAACACCACATCAGATGGTTGAGCCTGTAGAACGAGGAACTGCTGCTTGGGAGTGCGAAGAACCAGCGAAATCGACTTTGAGGACTGCGACCTCACGATACTCAGCGCATATTCCACATTGTAAAAACCTACCGCACACCTAAACTATGACGGTTGCTAAAAGCCGTGACTTGGAAGACTACGAACTATAGTGCTAACTCGTTCCTCTGAAGCTGAAGATCCAGAATTCAAGGATTCCTTTCTAATCTGGTCTCTAGGGTACTCATGCCCATGTGGGTTCCGATCCACTCCTAAATCATGTTTTTATGAACTCCTGATTGAATGTGCTTAGATCATACGTGTGGCGTACGTGTAGATGGCCTGTTCAACCTTTTCGACTACAGCTCCCGAACCCACCTCTGATCTTCTTGAATTTGTCTTGGCCTTGGAGTTCAGGTGGATGGGGAAGAGGAATGTGTGGTACATGTTGCACAAGTCTAATATAACTATAAACTAATTCAAGAGTCAATCACCATCCAAGAGCCGGCCACGCTGTGTGCACACGGTGGACATCGTCGGCAATGGCGGTCAAAATTTTATTTCATTATCTGTCCTCTGCGATTAAAAGGTCGTGGAAATTGGCCTTAAAGACGCTCGAAGTAGCTTTCTTTATCGGGTGTTGTTCCAGCTTCCGTCGGTTCAGTAGACCATTTTCATTCTTGTCTGTTTTCCAGGCTTCAGCTTTCCCAATATGAGGAAGAAAATGAGGGTGTATAGAATGGGAATCAGTACACAAATTCGTTTAGCCCCATTCGTAAGCGCGAATGCCTCTACGACAACCCTATCGTCCGGTGCGCAAGGTAGCAGTCCGTTGTGTAGTTGGCGCACCGGTTGCGCTGTGAATGTCTGAATGTCAACATCTTCGGCCATAGTTTAACGCATTCGACCGTGTCGAAGTCTGTTGTCAGGTCCCATGGGTTATGTAAACTTGTCTGAATTGCTTCACATTCATCAACTCAATGCAGTCGATGCATCTCTGAATTCGTTTACCTTCGCTAAGCAGCGAATCGTTCTTCCTTCATCTCAACCTCAGCTGCAGTAGGCCTCGGAGTCTGAGGAATCGGTCTTATTGGCTTTGATCCTCTTGTCGATATATATTGTGTGTGTAGGCGTTGGATTTAGGGATCGTTGCTGTCGAGCCTGTCTTAGTGCGCGGTCAAGGACTTCCAGTCGTCCAGTGACGTCCAGTAGTTTCCTCCATAGGGTCTCAACCGGGGCAATTTTCAGTGTCTTGGGCTTGTTCCCTTTGGATTGTCGTCTGTCTGCTAAAACTGAGTCAGCCCTCAGCCAGAAGCAATAATTCGGTATTTAACCTACCCCGCGATTCGCACTTCCAGCCTGATCTAGTAAACAAACAGTTTGTTGGCCTTTCAGTGGTCTGAATGGCACAAGTCCTTTGTCCCTAGCACTTCACGCTTATCAAACCTCCAGACGAGAACATAATTCACTGGTCGTCAGCGTCGCGAACGAAAGTGAATCCACGTGATCTTCACCTAGATCGAAAGAAGAAGGAATTTTTTGAAGAGAAGGAGTTTGTATTCGGTGCAAATATGCACCACTAGAACGGCCTGACTTCTCAGGACGTCGGCTTGATGGCGAAGGTGACTGCAGTGTCCCGTCGCTTACTCTTTCTTTCGCTTTGACTGTCCACTGCAGGTAATGTTTAGCCGCCACCCGGTTCCCCCAATTTGCCTTGGTCGTGCAGTGGTCTTTTGAATGTCCCAATATTCCTTTGGTAGCAAGAAGTACCCATGCGAGCAGAACCGCCATCCTCTCCAATCGAATTGCTTTCGATCATCTACGGTGGTAGATTGAATAGTATCAATTTGACAGTGTGGAAAGGCACGATAATGTAGAAGAGGTGGTTATGGTTTTGCGTTCACGCGTTTGGGTTACCTTAATGTATTTGTCCTCTTACGTCAATCATAAGCGAACTTGTCGCTTAGATTCCATTTCATCTATAGATTGCTTACCGCTCACAAACATGTCAGTCGGAGGCTGACCATTCCAAAGCCTAATCCAAAATCCTTTTGGCTACACAATTATTCTCGCCTTTGTTGTTGCACAGAGAATCGCTTTTGTTAAAAAAGATACATATACTAGCAGTCTGCGATGCCGAACAAAACCCGTACTCTTCCCGGTCACATACAATCAAATGTATACACTTGCTGAGCGCAGTATCACTTAAGCAGACGGGTGCATACAAAGACGTGGGATAATTTCAATCTTTGACAACGGCAAACACTGTTATTGGTTTCGACTGGTTATCAATCAGCAAGGTTTTGCATGGATGAACAATTGGACTGGAACGGAACGATGTGAACAAGCCTCCGAGGTTTCAGCCAGCTCTCGTAGAAAGGTTGGCATCCTACGAATCTGAAGCACGAGAAGGAAGATTTTTTTATTAAGTAGAATACTCACTGTGCGTCCTACGAGATCACAGTGAGAGAAAGCAAGCCGCATTATAGCACCAAAGCTCCCGTACTACTACGTGAACGTTTACTCAAAGATTCATATTGAACCACTTTCTTGTTCTTCAAGTCTCAGTGATTATGTGTAACGCCGCTGCGAGGGGTTTGGCTGATCAGTGGGTCCCCCGGCGTTCATCCCGTGCCTCGTGGTATACAAATAGCCCCTGTGATCAAACTCAATGCTCCCGGTGGGGCCTCGTAGCTCAGGTGGTTAGAGCGTTGAGTGTACTGAAGTATTTCCCTCGCTGTCGTGCGTTCGAATCCTACCGAGACAGCAGAGTTTTTCAAAATGGGAGCAAATGAACGCATTTAGACTTCCTTATAAATCCTGCCTTAATTACCTCGGAAATCAGTACACTGACCTGGAGTTCTCCAAATCGAGCACTGTCGGAAATATTGGCCTACATAACCCACCAGTCCAATCCATTCTCTTTCCAGGGTTTCTGAGGACTTTTGTTCGACTAGGACAGTTCTCCAAATAGAGCAACCTGCCGGAAATTTTGGCTTGGCCTACACAACCTACCAGTCCAATCCAGGCTCTAACTGCTCGTCAGGCATTCTGAGGAGTATCTACAAAACAGGCTGAGTCGTTCATTAACCATATTCTGTCTAATTGGTTGTGCAATTTATATCGAGTAACTCGTTATAACAAATACTTTTAACAACTTCCACTAGCAGAAGTAGTTAAGAACGTTCGGGGGATTTCATTAATTTGCAAAAAAGGTTGAGTAGATAATTTATATACTGTTTGTGTAAAAGCGCTGATAGTGTAAACCTACACCTAGCCACTCGTTACTTCTTAAGTCACCACACAAAAATGCAAAAAGTCATGCCGCAAGCCGGAATTGAACCCGCGACCACAACGCGATGGCGACGCTCGCTAACCACTCGACCACCTCATCACGGCGGTGAGCGCTCTCTCAAATTAATATGCAAGCTATTGACAACACTGCCATTTGTGGAGGCTATCATAATCTGTCCATGAAGCTAAACCAGCTCGAGGATGAAATAAGACAAATAAAATCTGCGCTAAAAGGCACCTCTAAAGCAGTAGATGCCACTCAGGAGTCCACTGAACGACTTACCAGAAGCAAAACCATCGATACCCGATCAAAGGGTATCCCAACAACAACTTTGACAGCTGCTTCGGTTACCAACCAACAAGTACCAACGGCGCAGGACAAAAAAAGTCCGCCTAAAACAAAAAAGCCATCCAAACCGCAAAACTGATACCAAGAAGGAAAAAGCCAATGGACAACCGGCTTCGAAAGATTCCTCAAAAAAGCTCGAACACGGGGCTTTGACCATTGCCTTGTCCTCCACAGGAAGTACTGAGATTTTCACACCAAGCACAAGCAGTGGAATCGATTCCCCAACCGAAAATACAACCTGCGATTCAAAATCGTCGAACCCGTGGAATTCGCCGAATCAAAAAAAATCCGGATCAAAGCCAACGCATAGCCAATCAGCATCCCCTCCATCATCACCAGTGCGCAACGTGAAACCTTCCCACCAGATAGAGGAAGACAGCGTCGTAGTTACAAAAAATGCCACGGACAGAAAAAAAAAGCTTAATAATACAGGGACTACCTGAATCAACAGCTGCGACTCCAGTAGACCGATATTCTGAAGACACGAACCACTTTCGTGAACTTCTGAACAATATGCTGGAACCTAATACGTCGATTGAACTGGAAAAAGCCTTCCGCCTTGGAAAACGGCCCGAAAGCCAATCCGAATCAACACGTCCTAGGCCTCTAAAAGTTATCTTGACCAGTAGCCAGGAAGCCAGTCTCATTCTGTCGAGGCGCTTTAAGTTACAAAACTCAAACCCTGGAATTTCTTTTCAACAGGACTTCTCACCTGCAGAGCGGAACAAACGCCATCAACTTTTCATAGAACTAAGACGGCAGCTCAGCGAGGGGGAAAAAAACTTGGTTATTTACAACAACCAAGTGATCCATCGTCCATTATTCTCCCCCTGGAGATGCCCATTCCGGATTACCACGCAGTTGGCCCAGTAAACAGGGGCTCGCGCCCGACTGTTAGCACTTTCCGAGCAAACCGAAAACTAACATTCATGTACACCAATGCACAGAGTATATTATCGAAGCTCGACGAGCTTAAGATTCATGTCTGCGATCTATCTCCAGATATAATTTCCGTAACAGAAACTTGCTTGTCCCAACACGTGGACGACCGAGAGGTAAATATGGCTGGCTACCAACTTTTTAGAAAAAGACAGGGAAAGAGCGTCAAGGAGGTGGCGTACTCACATACGTGAAAAGCGAAATTACAGTTTTAGACAAAACTTATAAACTCGCGTCTACTTCCGAGGCGATATGGCTATCCGTAAAAGTGCCAGGTACATCAAGTATAGATGTCCTGTCAGTCTAACACCCACCGAGAAGAGACCCCGTAGCTGATGCTTACCTGCTAGAGGAACTTGAAAAGATTGCAACACGGTTGGATATCCTGATCATGGGTGACTTCAATGCGCCTCACATCGACTGGAGCTCGACCTGTGCACATAGTTCTGATCTAGCCTTCGACGGTTGTTTTCTGAGCACGACACTAAAGCTACGTCTCACACAGCACGTCACTTTTCCAACCAGGGTGTGCGAAGGACAACAGGCCAATTGCCTGGACCTAGTTCTCACGAAGTCGCACGACAGCATCGACAGCTGAACCGGGCCACCGTGAACCCGAAACTGTTTTACTGTTACCTCAGACAGAATACATGGAACAAGGATCCAATACCCCTGCTGAGGACCGCCGAGGGCATAGACCTCACTGAAGACGGTGCGAAGGCTAATCATCTTTCGGAATTTTTCCAGTCGGTTTTCACAAAGGAAACGAGATACGATCACCCTACCGATGGCTTCGAAGTGGATACAATAGTCGAGACTGTTAATTTTACCGAGACTACTGTCCTCAAGGAACTTTTGGGGTTAAAGGAATCCAAGTCTCCGGGTCCCGATGAAGTACCTGCCAAGCTGTTGAAAGAGCTCGCGAGAGAGTTGGCAAAACCACTCTCTACGCTTTTCCAAGCATCCTTCCAGACTGGAAGTCTACCAGCCGACTGGAAATCCGCATGGATTACGCCACTTTATAAGGGTGGAAGCCGGGTCTCTGCTAACAATTATCGACCGGTCAGCCTAACTTCAGTTTGCTGCAAAATCATGGAAAAAATAATTTAGCAACAACTAATGCAGTTCTTCGAACATAACAATCTGCTATCCGAAGCCCAGCACGGTTTCCGTAGAGGTAGATCCTGCGTCACAAATTTGCTCTACTGTTTACAACGTTGGACTGAAGCGGTCGATAGTGGTAATACGGTGCACGCAGTCTATATAGACTTCAAAAAGGCTTTTGATAGCGTGCCGCACCACCGCCTTCTTTATAAACGCAACCGCATAGGCGTAAGAGGTAGACTTCTGACATGGATAGAAAACTTCTTAACTGGCCGCTCACAAACTGTGCATATCAGCGACAAACAGTCGACTAAAGTTGAGGTTGAGAGTGGTGTTCCCCAAGGCTCTGTTCTCGGCCCTATACTGTTCATTGTCTACATCAACGATTGTGCCAACGAACTGGACTGCGATATTGCCATGTTTGCCGATGATCTCAAAATTTGGCGCGTCATTCAAACTGCAGCTGATGAAGAGAACTTGCAGGCAAACTTAAATCGACTCCAGAAATGGTCAAATGACTGGCTCTTGCCGTTTCATGAGAGCAAGTGCAGCATCATACGAGTCGGGAAAAGCAATCCTTTGAACCGTACGGTTAACAGTCTGAATGGCATTCCATTGAAAGAAGTGGATGTCCAAAAGGACCTTGGAGTCTGGATCACGCCTTCGCTTAAACCCTCCCTACATTGCGCAAAGGTAGCGAAGTCAGCCATGTCGATTCTGTACCTCGTTAAACGAGCTTTTGCAGCCTTCCCTACCGACTGCTTCGCTAAAGTTTTCGGAACATTCGTGCGGCCACAGTTGGAGTCCGCTATCTAAGCTTGGAGACCCTGGGCGGCGAAGGACATCAACATCCTCGAAAAGGTCCAAAGGCGAGCAACCAAACTTGTCCTTGGACATGGCTCACTGCCTTATGAAACACGGCTGTCGAGTCTCAATCTCTTTCCCTTGCACTATAGACAGCTTCGGGGGGGACCTGATACTAACATTCCGCATACTACGCATCCAGGACTGTTGTCTCGTGCCAGGGGATTTCTTTAAGTTAGCAAAAACAACGAACTTGAGAGGTCATCCTCTCAAATTACGTGTGACTGGAGCAAGGCTAGACACTCGGAAGTACTTCATCTCCAAAAGAGAAGTCGAAGCTTGGAATAGTCTTCCTCTGGATGTTGTAATGTAGGACTCCTTGGATGTTTTTAAGCGAAAGTTAGATCGATATAATGGTGCGAGCTACAACACTAACTGAAAGCTGCAAGTGTGGCGTCAGAAATTAAGGCATTTATGATACTACTAGTTATATTTGAGTAACATTTCCTTGTTTGTTATTTTCGTTCGAGGGCTTGCATTCTCCCATTATTCCCATGCTGGGGTCCTCGAGGTCTTCGATGCTTAACTTATTTACACACCTTGGTGACACCGTGAGTATTCGCATCAGCTGGACCTGGCGACCGTCGTCCATGAGGCGTATGAACGTTATCCCCTGGTTCGAACCGCAATGGATCGAGGATGATCTGGACATATATTTCAGCCTTTGAAATCCCTCAACGGACGCTGCAATCAGCAATGGAGCATCATGTGACCTCCGAAATGCCCCCGTTGGACCCCCCCCCTCCCAAGGGCGACAGTTTTTTTCTCCTAAATATCACCGGGAGTTTTTTTCCCTGTCTGCTCTTTTTCAACTTTGTTCCACTATGTTGGCCTCGCCAACATATCGAGATACTATTTTTTTTGATACCACAAATCGCATGTACAAATAGGGAATTCAAAGGTGACTCACCTACATCTCCCTCAAATAAACTGATACTGAAATCCATCGGAACAAATCTTTTTATTCTCAATCCGAAAATTGATAGGAATAGTTTAGATGAAATCCATCAACAACTGTGGAATAACCGCGTAATATTCAAAAGCTAGTTAGGCAGACTGGTTTCAGCTCAAATCAACGTTCGGCTCGAACCTAAAAAAGTTATTTCTGGAGAATTCATTCAAATTTTGTGCATTTATTTCCGAGAAAAATAAAAAGCGAGGTAATGTCATGACTTTCAGCGCATTGCGATATAGTACGAATTAGTATAGATAGGAAATGTTACGCAGCAGGACGGTTTCAACTCTCTCTCCTCGATCACCCATCGTGAACCCCTGGCAAGCCGGCGAGAGGAAAGTAGGGCCCAAAACACCCGCCCCTCGCTCGCCACACATGTGATTGTTTTCCCTCATGCTTGGCGCTACGGTGCTGCCAATGTTGTAGATTTAATCCTTAACATCGAAGACCAGGAGAAGACAAGGTAATGCAGCAATGCTAGATGTCAGATAAAAGTTTTGAGGAAACTTGGAAACTTTAAACGATGCATACGTAGTCAATGAAATGCACAGATAGATAATACAGCCAAGGTATACATGCGCCCGCAAGCGCGAAAATTAGGGAGAGAGGCGGTCTGGGGGGGTCTATTTCTTTCAGCGGTGCGGTAAACCTGGGCGAAACACCAGAACGCTCTGCAGATAACCAAGTTGGGTGTGGGGGGCAACACACACACATGCACCATCGAGCACTACATTGGAGACAGACACGAGGGCACAGAAACACTGGTGTAAAAAGGAAAGAAATTCGGGAGGACAAAACTAAAGACAAAAAGCAAAAACCGACAAAAAGTCAGGGGTAGAGTTAATGGGGGTGGGGAAGGGGAGAGGGGCAGAGACCGCGGGCATCAGGCGAAAGTAGGTATGAGAAAGCGACGCAACAAAAACTTAGTGGGGAAGGCTGACAAGGCAAATGAGAAAGCAGCCCGTGTGGGGGGAGGCGGTAGAGGAGGCTACCTGAGTCTCTGGTCAAACACAATATAACAACGCAATTGCGAGTGATCTGGAGCGGGGAAGAACGAGGTATGTATTTCGTCGACAAGCAGAGAGATGAAGTGGGCGAGGGAGGCATTTGGCTTGTGAAGGGACAACATTGAAATGTTATTTGAGTGGACCAAAGAAGAAAAGACGCGAAAGTACATTGGGGGGAGGGGAGAGTAAGAGGTCACTCAATGCAGTTTCCGATGAAATCCAGCAGTCTACGCCCGTATACTTCCGGTCGGACAGTGGTGATCTCGGAGCCCGCGCCATGTTTTACCGTTTTGTAAGTCTGGGCTGTCCGCTTGCGCATTCCGTACCGAGTGAGAATGTCGATGACAGCTATGAAGTAGATTACGGGACGACCCAGATCTGAAACAAGACAGTTGAAAAAATGTCAGTAAAAACGATAAGATCTCGATGACTCTTTTTCGAACAGCTTACAATGACGTAAAGTCAAATTCTCGCTTATTGGGTCCTCGCTGTCTTGGTGGACGCAATCAACATGCGATCAAGGACTGAGCTAGTTTGAGTTTCGGGCGTGCGGGCTAAGCACTCGGGTTACGATAAAGTGGCAAATGTTCGTCATCAATAATTAAATGTTTGAGGGGGCGGAGGGTGAGAGAGGGTTCGCACAGGACGCCAGGTTGCTTAAGCACTTAATTCGATTAACGATGGTAGGGGGGGGGAGAGACAGTCCGCCATAAAATTAATTAACTCGATGAAGTTGTCACAAAAGAGGGATGTGCTAAGTATAGCGCAGCTACTGCATAACCGAAATCCACTTAATGATGACACACGGTCTCTATGTTGGTATGCGAGATGTGCAGAATATTGGAACAACGGAATTGTTAAAGACTTGCAATGTGAGAAGATGCGATAGTTGTAACAAGAGTTTTATCCGAATTTGCAAGTGAACCTGTCATCAGAGGCAAAAACACAGAAAAGACTGATGGGCACACCAGAGTGACAGTATTTACAGGATGCAGTCCACACACACCTAGCATGATTATCAGCTCTCACATGCATCGTCTAGGATAGTACTTTTGATGAAGATTTCTTGCTCATCCACATCTGATTTGTCAGTTGTCACAACTTAATCACCCGCGTTGATTAGTGACGTGATAAAAATCCGGCAATTTTGTTCGTTGATACTGTCACTGGAAGCCCTGTTGGTCTATGCGCTCCTCGCATGGCCACTTACGCTGTCAAGCAAAGTCTCAGCACCGAATATACCACTCTAGTGCATCAGTGGCTGACTCTGGCGGTGGGTTCCGGTTGGATTTCGAAATATCAAGCGAAAATATGCTGTTAAAGCGATAGTATCTCCCCCCCTCTGCACTGCTACAGTTTCACGGGAGGCGATCACGGATCACAGGGCTGCCTTAGATAGTGAAGAAAGATGCCTTGGAAAAGGGATGGATAATTACGGCTCTTCACACTCAATTTGAGCTGTACACTTTCCAGAATTGCTAAGCACATCGAAAACTCCACTTGTGGAATAGAATGACCGATGAATTCCGCTTTCTGATAGTTTGACCTCGAAAATTCAACGCGAAATCCGACCCTTTATTCACATCAGGGTCGGGTCCACCGTATTGGTGTACAAGGCCACTGTTATAATGTTGACGCCGGTAAAAAAAGAGCAGAAAGTGTACAGTTGCGAAATAGGAAGCCTCTGACATTGGTCAATCTAAGAATCAGATACGTGCTACAAGAAGTTATAGGCAACACAGATCACTCAACCATGCAACAACCTACACGACAAAACAAATTTTAAGAACAATCAAATCTGGAGGGGTCTTAGCTGTCCACTAAGCCTTAGCTAGAATAGCGTTAAGCGATCAGAATATTCAAAACAAGACATGTTTGGGGTACCTTTTACGAGACTTATCGACCTAAGTCAGTGAGCATATTACGGGTTAGAAAACCACATTCTCGCGACAAATATAAACGACAGGTAGCATTAAATTTACAGACACCACTCCTGAGTACTAAAATTAGGCTTTAGTGGAAGTTTAATTCATAAAGAAGTTGCATTAGGCAGGAGAACTAACTTACTGGGAGATCCCTTAATTCCGTAAAATTCAGTGTTGGGGTTGAGTTCTCCGACGAATGGCTGAAGACGGTAGGAGAAATCCGAAGGACTCTCGGGAGGAGTTAAGTTGCCTACAAAACAGATAAACATTGTCGTCAACAAACAACGATGTGAACAAAATGACGGCTACTTCTAAGAAAATATGATCAGCTTATTGGCAAGAGTTTTTACAGTCGGCGAGAACACTCTACAGGGGGGTTGTAATTTAAACTACACATTAGACCACGACGGCGCAAACTGTCCACACTGACGAGAAAATTCGAGGTTTATGAAAGGACTTCCTCAATAAATATTTTGGACAAAGTAAAAAAGTAACTGGTTTGGTATTTCAGACCGTCGGGGGCAATGGCCGATAAAGCAAAACAGCCCGGCGCCACACGCGACCCGGTCTCCACAGGAGATACTAGCACTTACAAAAGGGGCGGCTCGGATGCCACCAGAGTGGGAAAGCCAGGAAAGACTACATTTAGAAGGAGCTGTGAGTCTGCCTCTCCGTCCTAAGAGGACTGCGTTACGTAGCCAGTCAGCAGCCTTCCAGGCCACGAATTTAAATGTGTTGTGAGAGTGTCAAAGCGCGTCAAAGTTATTGTTACTGAGGAATGCGATGATGTGCCATGGGAAGGGAATACCCAAAGTTGATTTCACTCGCTCTTCGCCCCCCCAAAAAGGACACAGTTATTCTAACAGTCTGAGACCTAACAATCTACAACTTCAATGTGCAATGATAAAGGATTTCAGAGAAAGAACTGATGAGCAGACCCCTCGCAGTTGCGTCACACAGCGGGAAAAAATCGACAAAATACATGCTTGGGCTCTTAGCTAGGCCGTGCTGTCAGCATAGCGAATCATTAAATATTTGCAAAAATATGTGATTATTTAATTGTAGCTGACAGATTTCGGTTCAAATATTCATATAAACTTTTAATACGAGCCTGAAAAGGTTTACACCGATGGATTTACTTTAAGTCAGCGCAGTAACTTCGGAATCGGTAAAAGGCCATGTGGTGATAGGCAAGAATGCGCTTGACTTCTCTGTCTGAAGTATACGACGCGTAAAACTCGACAATGAAGGAAATTATGCAAATGATCGGCTTCATTCTAAGCCCTCTCACAAGGAAGAACATTACTATGTCAGTGTAGAGTCTACGAGAGATTACACAACAGACCGCTTGTTCTGATGATTCATATAATCAACTAGTCATAAAAAATCACACTAGAGGCCCCGGAAGGGACAAGGAGCGCTAAATACTGTCAGCAACCGATCTCAAGAAATGTTGGCCAAAACTTTGAAGCGTGTTTTCCACTGGAATGGTCTACTTAAGTGTGGTTGTGATAGTGGTTAAAATGATACCTGCTGAGATTTACAAGCATGGTGGACCCCAGCTGATGAATCGACTCATAGTGCTCTTCCAAGAGATGTGGCACCAAGGACAAGTCCCTCATGATTTCAAAGACGCCACCATTGTCCAGCTCTACAAGAAGAAAGGGAACTGCCAACTCTGCGACAACCACCGAGGCATTTCGCTACTGAACATTACTGGAAAGATCTTTGCCCGCATTCTCCTCAACCGCTTCAATGCTCTCCTGGAGCAAGGACTGCTCCCGGAAAGCCAATGCGGCTTTCGACGACACAGAGGAACAATCGAAATGATCTTCGCTGCTCGCCAACTGCAAGAGAAGTGCCAAGAGATGCGGACTCACCTCTACACTATCTTTTTGGATCTGACGAAAGCCTTTGACGCGATGAATCGCGACGGGCTGTGAAAAATCATGCAGAAATTCAGCTGTCCTGAACGGTTCACGCATATGGTACGTCGGCTTCACGACGGGATGATGGCGCGCGTTGCTGACAACGGGACAGTATCTGAAGCATTCGCAGTGACCGACGGAGTGAAGCAGGGCTGCGTCCTTGCACCTACCCTTTTCAGCCTCATGTTCTCTGCAATGTTAATGGATGCCTACCGCGACGAAAGCCCCGGGATCCGCATCGCCTACCTGATGGACGGCCGACTCCTCAACCAACGACGGATGCACTTCCACTCGCGTGTCTCCACAGCCACCTTCCACGAACTTCTCTTCGCTGACGACTGCGCACTCAATACAACGACAGAAAAGTAAATGAAAAGGAGCATGGACCTCTTCACTGCCGCCTGTGACAACTTCGAACTTCGCATCAACACTGAGAAAACGGTTGTGATGCATCAACCGTCGCCCAACACTCTCTACACCACAGCTCACATCAATGTCAATGGCGCCCAACATAAATCTGTGGATACCTTCACGTACCTAAGCAACAATCTCTCACGCAGCACCAAATTCGACGATGAGATCGCCCATCGGATCGCTAAAGCCAGCAGCCTTTTGACGCATGCAAAATGTGGTCTGGAATCGACATGGTCTCCACCTCAGCACCAAACTCAAGATGTACAAAGCTGTCATATTGCCGACCCTGCTGTATGGAGCGGAGACGTGGATGATCTACCAGAAGCAGGCGCGGAAGCTCAACCACTTCCACCTCCGCTGTCTCCGCAGAAAACTAAAGCTGAATTGGCAACACAGGATACCGGACACGGAAACGCTAGAATGAACAGGCATTCTCAGCATTTACGCTCAGTTGAAACAACTGCAACTGCGCTGGAGCGGTTACCTTGTGCGGATGGACGACGAAAAGCTACCCATGGGTTCACGTCGACAAGGGGGTCAAGTTCGACGCTACAAAGATACTTTGAAGCAATTGCAGATCAACCCAGAGTCCTGGGAGAACCTTGCCCGGAATCGATCGGCTTGGAGGAGAACAGTGAAGACAGGGGTAGCAATCTACGAAGCCAACAGGATCACCGCTGCCAAGACTAAAAGAGCGGCACGAAAGTCACCAGCATCCCGGACTGACATCGCCAATGCCCAGGTCCTTCCAACATGCCCGAGCTGTCACCGCACCTTCCGCGCGCGAATTTGCCTAGTCGGACATCTTCAGACGCAATGCACCAACAATCCAACAATTCAAAATTCTACGTCAACTTCTGCCAACCCTCCTTCGGATTACCCAACCCTCACCCCTGGCGTCAATTCTATTAGTCCCACCATCATCGAAACCACAGCACAATGCTCAGCACGTGTTACCCCCAGGACCACCACCACAACCACCATCATCGATGGGGACTCTCTCCTAAACTGTCCTCATTGCGACCGCACATTCACCTCACACATCGGCCTGGTCGGTCACTTGCGAATCCATCGTACAGAGACCGGTGAACCAGTGCCTGGAGCTCCAACACGCAGCAGAGATCCCCGACTCCCCTGCCCTCACTGTCCTCGCGCATTCACTCATCGCATGGGCCTATTCGGTCAGATGCGCATCCATGACAGCGGAATTCACCGCAATGCCGACAACACCTATACCCCATTCACACCCTCCGCTCAAGCCATTCTTACCGCCACCGCCACCCCCACTACCATGAATGACACCCCGCAGCCTCTTCCGATTTTTTCTGCACACACGGCGCCCGCAAATTCAACTCAGGCATCGGCTTAATCGGTTACCTGCAAATCCATCGCATGGAGGCTGTCGAACCAGCGCCTGGGGCTCCGACATACAGTCGACGTGCCCGCCTCCACTGCCCTCACTGCTCCCGCACATTCATACACCGCATGGGCCTATTCGGCCACATGCGCATTCACAAAAACCTGCGGTAAACCACCGGAGGCTTAGCTATATCAGCGCAAACTACCTACACCAATACATCGAAAACACCCTCACAATCACCATGTACCTGAGTATATCATGGTTTCCTAGAAACCGTGGCTGGGAAGGCTGCCAATCTGACGCTAACACCCGACCACGCCGTCGGCTCAGAGTATGTGTTGTGTTTCGAGTGGCTGACCAGTGGACTAGGAGTCAGACGGCGATGGCTGCTCCATATCCCCTCAGTAAGTAAATCCTGGTGTGCGTTATGGGGGCCAGGTCATGCTGTGGTGCGCGAAGACGCATACGCCGATCCGTCAGCCAATGCGCCCACTCCCACATCAGGCAACTGACCGGCTCGGACAGTGGTTTGATTGTGGGGGTGGGGGAGAGAGTGGGGTCGAGAGTTCAGCACATTTTCCTCACTATAAACAATCTGACGCGCTTGAAACTATCACGGCGCGCTAAAAGCCGTGGCTTGGAAGGTTGCCAACTAACGGGATAACTCGAATTGCACGGTCAGCACAATGTGTGTTTTGTGTGAAGTGGCTGACTGGCAGACTTTGAGTCAGGCTGCAATGGCTTTTTCTTAATGTGGCCGAGCCAATGGCACTCCCATTCCGTGGGATTTGAGCCAGGTGTGGTGGTACGCCGAGGGGCGGCTCCGGCCGCGCCAGCTACCTGCGCCCTCTCCCATCTCCGGTCTTCCTGACTGTGTCATGAGACCGGGCTCAGGTAGGGGAAGAGAAGAGTGTGCGGTAAGGTTAAGCGCCGCGGTTGGAAGGTTGCCAACTGACAATTACACTCAGACCTCGCAGATAGTCCAATGTGTGTTGTGTGGAGTGGCTGACTGGTGGTCTGATAGTCAGGCTGCGATGGCTCCTTCTTAACGTGACCTCTGACTATCTCACACATGTGAGATGTAAGCCGTTCAATCCCCTGTTGTGTGAAATCCTGGTGCTTGTATTCGGGGGGCAAGGTCGTGTACGTAGTACACGTAGACAAGGTCAGCAGTAGCTGCGTCCACTTCCGCCTCAGACAACTGACCGGCTTGGACAGTGGTCTGATTGTGGTGGTGGTAGAGGAGAGAGTAAGGTCGAGAGCTCAGCGCATTTTCCTCACTATAAACAATCTGACGCGTTTGAAACTATCACGATGCGCTAAAAGCCGTGGCTTGGAAGGTTGCCAACTGACGGGATAACTCGGACCGCGTGGTCAGTCCAATGTGTGTTTTGTGTGAGGTGGCTGACTAGCGGACTGACAGTCAGGCTGCAATGGCTCCTTCTTAATGTGGCCTTTATGGCACTCCCACTCCGTTAGATCCAAGCCAGGTGTGGTGTTACGCCCAGGAGCGGCTCCGGCCACGCCAGCCATATGCGTCCTCTCTCGCCTCCGGTTTTCTTGACTCTGTCATGACACCGGGTTCAGGTGGGGGAGGAGGATAGAGGGCGGTAGCTGCAGCGCAAGGCTACTATCACTTAAAACTAATTCACGCACACGTCACCGTCCCTGCACCAGCCTTCCGTGGAGCATACGGTGGACATCGTCGAAATCGACGGTCGAACAATCGGATAATGACATTTAAGACATGCTAGGACATTGGCTTTTGAATGCTCATCTTTTCTGCTGTCCACAAAAACGGTAGTAGCATGCACGCGTCTCGGGGATCTTTGATGTCCTTATAAATTAAAATATAAGTTACAGAATATATGCGCATAAATATTTTTTTAATGTACTCATTCAGTAGAAAATCATGTGTTTCTCATAGTTTATGCCCGGAGAAAGGGTAACATGCGCTTTTAAGAACCTGCAACGTCTATTCAAATGAATGCCCTTCACGAAGTATCCAACACAGCCTATATTAATTACATGATTTTATGAGCCCAGCATGGCATCTTTTTAAGAGCAAAGAGGAATTTATGATTTTCCTTACTTGTAAAGTATACAGCTTGTAGAATGTAAACCCAAAAATCAAATGCAACGGCAGGTCGGAATCAAAACTATGAGTGAAATGTCAAACTCAAAAAAACCTAAATATGGCCTTTGAGCATAAAATGTAAAGAAGTGAGTTACAGCCAAATGAGTACAAGAAAGAGCATTCGGTGACAAGTGGATATGCGGCTTCACCTAGCCTTAACTCCTTAATTAAACCTCTTTACCTTTCGCTCATTCCTCTTTAGGCATCCTTCAAGTGTTAGCAGGAGGGCTAGCGTTCGGTTTACGATTAGGGCGAGGGATATAGGTTGGAGTTAGGATTAAGTGTTAGGAGATCAACGATGCCAACTTCAGTATTATGTTCACTCACGGCTATCACAAAGAGTTGGATTAAATGATGTAGTCTTCATACTTTCTTCTTGAATAAAAATTTGCAAATACATGCTGGGATCAGATCGTCTGGCCAATGCTCTTGGTTTTAATTCCGTCCGCCCATTTACAGCTCCTAATTTCCAGTATTTAAAATTACGCGCTCGTGCTTTTACCCTTGCTTAGTCTATTTAAACAAACCAATGACATAACTTTGAACTTTTCAGTCCCGAAAAATGATGTCTGGTTCCCTTACCCCACCCATAACATTCCTATTACCATTACCCCATATTAAAGGGGCCCTTGCAAGATCTGCGATGGCCACGGAATATTTTTGTGCATACCTTCTGTAACGCATTTTGTAATTTAAGGGTATCGAAAACAGGTAAAGATGAATTCTATTTAATTACACATTTTTTTACCTACTGTGGATTTTGCAGAATGCAGAAAAGAAGTGCATTTAAAATCCTTAATCCTCAAGTGTCCAAAATATCTGCAGATTATACGGAACGATAATCAATATTAAAACCCAATCAAGCCATCTTTAGCAAGCGTAAACGTATTCTAGTATTTCCGTTCACAATTCATCAGATCGAATGCTGACCTAAACAATGCAGGAGCGTCCTCAAAGGCAGAAAACCGCCATTAGCGACGGGTAGACCAACACCGCCCGTCGATGAGAGACCACAACTTGCAGCTGACTCACACAAACCCAAAGTTAATAAAGCGTTTATTGCCTACTGCGTGCGTCGGCTGTCCCCGAAAGTATTAGGGGTAAAAGACTGACGTTTTCAATGCAAATAGTGCAAACATCAAACAGTCACCTTATGAGACAAATTTTGTGCAATGCTCTCACTTGATCCAACATCTTGTGGTCTACAAAAACTTCGTAAAGCTCACTTCGTCTGTACTAGGACCTCTAAATCCCGTTTGAGGCAGAAGACAACATGGGTTCTAACATGGCAAATACAGGTAAAACAACAATCAGTGGACAGGTGGTGGCTCGTCTGATGAAAAAAACTGAAATTTATGCTAAATAAACAAAGCGGGTATTGACCAGCTAAAATAGACCTAAGTCAAAAAGGCCTCAAAGAGAAAAAATAAGCAAAGGATAGGGCATTGAACAGCAGAGGACAGGCAGTAAACCGAAAGGAACCTAGGGACTTTGGAAATTGGAGGAAGATGCACATATGCAAAAGCCTAATGAGACATGTTCAACGGTGGTCAACGCTCAGTAAGTCACGCCTGACACATAAATACACCACAGACAGTGAAAAATAAAAATCTCTGCACCGCGAGGTAGCATCAACTTGGAAAAAGACCAAGATTTCACCCGTATTCACTTACATGACCCAGGCTTCTGCGTGCATGTACGTAAACTTAACCTTCGCGACACACACCGGCAAACCCTAAGAATAATGTTTGTTCACACCCCGCGTGGTCAGGTGAGCGTGAGGTCAAAATGTTCAAAAAGATAAAAATAAGTCGCTAATGAAATGGTCAGAAGGCGCCGCAAGTCTTTATTTAGTTAGAAGCACAAAGTCGTAGGTCCTCACACTGCCATCAGCACAAACATACGTATGTTTTTCGAAACGAACTAATGGAATATCACCATCAGTTGGGACATGCAGAAACGATCCGTTTTCCGTATTTTAACCGGATATCCAAACATTCCAGGCCATCATTTGAGGCAGAAAAGATAGCAAACGACGAGACCTACCACCACCCCGAGCGCATAGTGTGAGGACTGGGCAGCATCCATCTTATGTACTCTTCCGAAATTCACTCTCCTCAAATATAAAAATAGGAATGAAGGTGGGTATGCTTGCAGGGGCGGAATTAACGTCCGCTCGTATCAAGTAACTCCTCGTTCCTAACTTCATACAAGCCGGTCGTGAGTGAGCGAGCCTCGGATCCCACACACTGTGTCGCAAAACTCGTTAAACACCGAGTGAACTTCGAAAATATGGTTTCGGTTAAAACGGAGTACTTAAGTGACATTACAATACTCGTCCGGAGGCATACTAAACTAAAACGAGGCCCCGAAATGCAAGGAAGACGGCTTTCTAGCTGCATGAAAAACGAACTGTCTAAAAATTGATTAGCCGGGTAATGCACATTCAATCCGTTTACCTTCAATAGTTGCCCTAAATGCATCATATCTTGTAGAAAATACGTGCAGAAGACGTCTTTCACATATTAGCTCTGTAGGAAATCACATTTTCATCAGAGTTTGAATTTAAAAAAGGACATCTTCGGCGCCGAAAGTTTATAATTTCCCGCAGTACTCTGAAACCAACCAGCGGTTGAAATAGCAGCAAGGATTTGGAAATTATATACGCTTGTATGCCAAGTCTGAAACCCAGGAAGGCCTCTCAGAGAATTGGCAGGGGTGGTGCACCGTCGCTACGACGGAAGCGGTTATCTGTGAAGCCCATTAAATAGAAGAGGTCAGAGTGAAGAGACAATACACAAATCTCCCATGTCATAGAGAAAAAGCTACAGACACCCGAAAACTTACTAATATGTCCACACTGCAGAATGCCGTTTAGGGCACGTGATGATCTCGTTAAACATCAGCGGATCACATCACCGACCCGCCTCCCACCACGCAAAACAGGTGATCAACCATCAGCACAACCAAGGAATACACTCCTCCCGTACAGCCCATCATCAACCCTTCTACTAACCTATTTGTATCGACACAGCGTAATTCAACTACGCAAAGGTCGGATCAGCCATCTACAGATCCATCGGTTGGTCGTGGCTTTAGGCCCAAAATACATTTATCAAGTAAGCCTTATATGTTCACCCTATCTCTGACAATTCAGACACTGACACAGCCATCTTCGTACATATTCGCACGCACGGGAATATCCGCTAAAATTACGCAGTCCAAACTCATCTCACAACTACCTGCACGCACAAACTCCCTTCTGTTGAACACATTGTCCTATTCAGTTACATGGGTATACACAACAAGTATAAAAAAGCTGTTGCAACATTCGTTGATGAACGCTCACTGATCGTTAACGGAACTCACTCGTCCCGTTCTGTCTACGGGCTCATTCTCGAGCCACGCCAGCAACCGCACAGTGGCTAGTAATAGAAGAGGCAGATAAACAATGCCGACAAAGACAAGGGAGAATGAAATGGCCATTTCTGGCTCATTAGCCATCATCAACCAGTCATACCTAACCCCAGATGGTCACAACCCGAGGCTCGAACCTGCGACCTGTTAATCAGAAGTACAACGCTCTAACCATTGAACCACGGGCTCGTTCTAAACCACTGCGATAGAAGTAACCAAGGCATTAGGAGGAGCGGAATGTCGCATTTTAAAATCCAAGTACATCCCAGTTAAGTGAGAAGCGTATCATAAAGTGTGGTTTGGTGCGTGTAAAATAGGAAACAAATCTTGTGTGGTACGCGTATGTGGCCTATTTTGTCATTTCGTTCATGATCACCCAACGGTAGCCTTGAAGTCACCTGACTATCGGAGCTCGGTGGCTGAGGCAGGATACAGTGAGGTAAATGCGGGGAAAGTCGGTTTCCCCACAAATAACTGGTGTGCATGTCTCCTGGGGCAGTCAATGGTGGACCCAGTAATCGGTAAAATTTGAACTATCACGTGGTGTGACAGATCAGTAGGCGCCACTCATAGTGTGGCTATTGACTGCCAAAAGGGGTCGGAAGGAGGACAACCGGGCGAGTCAAAAAGGATCAATGGTTACTGAGGAAGTTTTGGTTAAAGAAGAACATCTTCGGAGCTTAATAAAACAAATAAGGCTGCGATATGGATGAGATGGACTTCCTCAGCGGATTGTGTATTACAACGCGAACAAGCTTTTTTGGCAACCTTTCCTCCATATCGAGCATAGGGCCGCTGTAACCACAGTACCTACTGGTCGGGGCTTTATGAGCTTGCTAGTGGTTCCTTCCTTAAGAGACGGTTTCGAAGATTTTGGGTATAAAAGTTTGAGAAGTATCGTAAAAACTACGCGCATCAGTTGACATATACCTTTTCCTTCCCTGAACTACTGGGAAGATTACTTAGTGGAATTAAGTAGCCAAAAATAAGTTACCAGGCTGCCGAGTGGTTCCAGGGGTGAGTGTGTCATAGTCGGTTGGAGAGCTGCACGAAAGTAGACCATTCCCGCCAGGCCCACTATCTGAATACTTCATCTCCTCCTCATCGTCGTCGTCTTCGTCTATAGAGGCATTGGCAGCCCCAACGATCGGCCGCGCAGCAGTTGTGGAACCCGAAGAGCCTACAACCATGGCGTTAACGCCGCTAGTGCATTGGGGTCCAGAAAGGCGGTAATGCGACTCGAAGAGCTCGCCCAGTCCATCGCCGGCAGAGGCCGTGGACGGTTCGTGTGAGCTGTCGCGCAGCTCTGGAGGCTCCTCTGGCGGTAATTCTGTCGCCATTTCAACATCATGGATGCCGACCAGAACGCTGTAGTCCATGAGGTTATTGTCCTGCAGAAACTAAAGACAGAAGGCATTTCGCCTAAAATCCACCATACTGACAGAAAACCGAGGTGTGACCGAAAAAAATATAATTTTGTGCTTTCTTAGTAAACGAAATCGAGCGATATGGGCTGGTCGCTTGGCATTAGCATAGAATGGAGGCAGAGGTGAGCAGGAGGCCATGGACTTCAAGCATCAGTTAGATGACAGATGAGGTACATCATAACTGTGACATCACAACTTTGGAGATGAACAGTCGAAAATCCTCCGGGTCAGTGATTCAGAAGAGATAACAGTAGTTAAGAAATCGGAGCAGCTACCGCACGTTATGTAAACGCATCATATCGAAGGCTAATCAGTCAATATTATGCTCGGTAGATCTTCGTGAAACAAGATAGTGTAACTGCAGCACACAGACAAAAACGGTGAATGCACAGGTTGAGACGTTAACCCGCCAAACATTTCACCTAAATCAGAATGCGTGACTCGAACAAGCCACTGGTGCCTGGAAGAGGGAGAGGTGAATTATGATCAGATCCACCGTTGAGTTCTTTAATATAAACAGCCACACGCTACCAATCGTCGCTTGGAAGGTTGCAATCAAGAGGATAACTCGGGATATATATGGCACATATGTTATACCATACTGCCGACATAGGTACTAGCTAAAAGCCCAGACAGGTTTTTCGCCTATGTTTCTGCTGCCGCGTGACGCAGCAACGAGGGGTTCGGCTCCTCAGTGGGTCCCCCAGCGTGCTCTATGCGGTTTCTGGTATATGGACTCCAGAGAATAATCAATGAAATAATTTCTGAAATTATTAAGTGCAGGACGTGGAGTCAGATGATTCGGACATTACTTTCTAGGGTCAGACCCGAAATTTCAATGAACATTTGGGTCGAAGATAATCAACCACTGTGGAATAACCACGTGATGCCCATTCTACAAACAAGTAGTACTACAAGTAGTATGAATCTTATATGGCACAGATGTTATACCGTACTTCCGACATAGGTACTAGCTAAAAGCCCAGACACGTGTTTCGCCGATGTTTCTGCTGCTACATGACGCAGTAACGAGAAGAAAAGGCAATCTCAGGGACGCGCATCTTCGCTTCAATTAGCAATATATATATGTCATCATATTCCCCAAGTTGCTATGCGACTGCCTGCGAGGGCTATAAAGTGAGCTCCAGGGCACAACGGAACATCCATGTTCCTAAACCAGATCGGTGAACACCTCACTATCATAATTCATAGTCCCGATCGCAAAACCGACAAAACAACGGGCCCGTGGCTCAATGGTAGAGTGTTACACTCAATGATCAAAGGTCGCGGGTTCGAATCTCGGGTGATCCACACCTGGGATTGGGTATGACTGGCTGATGACGGCTAATAAGCCAGAAATGGCCATTCCAGTCTCCCTTGTCTTTGTCGGTTCCACCTCATCATATATATATATATATATATATATATATATATATGTCTTGCTCCAAGCCAGACGGTGGGAAAAATGTGCCATTCGTGAAAGTCTAACGCGAGAACAGTTAGCATTTCTACACAGATGTCGGAAGAAGCAGATTTTACCGAAGTCTGTACACGTGAAACCTTCCGTTAAGTCTACCCTGGGATACCAAATTGCGACCCGTTACGGGCGAAGCATGCTTGGTGCTTTCATAACTGATGCCCATTTCCGACTCCAAAAATTCCAAGTTTCTAAGGAGCGGCACATGAAGATTTGCCGAGAACAGCTTCCTTCACAATTATTTGAATCCCTAAACGACACGATTGCCCGTGCTTCAGAACGCGAACGACAGAAGAAGCGGAATGTTTTAGACAGAAAATGGTTGAACATTTCACAACAAACCGACACAAACCAGAAGTGTTCAAAGAAGGTCATAAATCTGTCATCGAGAATCCTCACAACAACGGAAGAGAGCGTGCTTTCCAAAGGTCTGAAATACAATCTTTCTGACTCAAACTATTTGGGGTTTCTTGCAAGCTTGGAATCCATCATATCGACTGTGAACCTCTCAGAAGATGAACGGTTTACTATACGAAATAGTACCATACAAGCCTTAAAAGACCGGAAACAGTTTTCAGTACTATCACATGAAGAGAGGAAAGCGTTAAAGGGTCTTAAAACTGACATGGATATTATCATTCTCCCCGCGGACAAAGGAGGCGCGATTGCGGTGTTTAACAAAACAGACTACAATAAGAAGATGCTGTCATTGTTAGAAGATGGATCCACCTACGAACCACTCTCTGCGGACCCTACAAAGACACAGAATTCATCTATTGATAAGGTGTTGAAACGTCTCACAGGGAAGAAGCAACTGTCAGGAAATATTGCTAAATCCCTGCGACAAACTGAACCAACCATCGCGAAGATTTATGGACTGCCTAAAGTCCACAAAACTGAAGTTCCACTGCGACCTATAGTGTCATTGATCGGTGCGCCCAACTATAAAATTTCCAAGTGGTTATTCCAAAAGCTTCATCCGCTTACGAAGAATTGTGAAACCTCAATTGAGAATTCAACGGAGTTTCTAAAGAAATTAAAAGGAACCACAATCTCCACAGATGAAATAATGGTCTCCTTCGATGTCGTTTCCCTCTTCACGTCTATACCGTTAGCCCTAGCAAAACAATACACAAAGGAACTTCTGTCGTCCCACGATACGGATGTTCCAGCAGCGGCCGTACTCGAGCTCATGGATCTATGTTTAGAAACTAACTTTTCATTCGACCGAAAATGCTATAAGCAACTGAAAGGAGCTCCAATGGGGTCACCCATCTCTGGTTTTCTCGCCAAAATCGCAATGCAGAAACTCGAGGCCACGGCTCTTCCGTTAGTTTATCCTAAATTATGGCTACGTTATGTAGACGACACATTTGTTGTCGTTAAAAAGGACCAACTGGAAATGCTCCATAACACCATCAACTCCACAATCCCGGGAATCCAATTCACACTCGAAAAGGAAGTTGACAATAAACTCCCATTCCTGGATGTTCTCGTACAACGAAAGACCGACGGAACACTACGCACATCGGTTTATCGAAAGGAAACGTATGCCGAAGTTATTCTGCCTTATGAGAGCAATCAGCCTATCGCTCACAAACGGAGTGCTGTCAACAGTCTACTCAGTCGAGCAAAAACACATTGCTCCGACGAAGAAGGCTATCGAATCGAACTGAATTACTTGTGTGAATTATTTTCGCAGAACGGGTACCCTAAGGATTTTGTACGCCGATACTTGAAAGGACAGAAGTCGACAGAAAAGGAACCAAGTAGTTCTAACGAGGCGCCAAAAATAAATACATGGCGAACCCTTCCCTACATTAAGAATGTGTCTGAACTCGTCGAAAGACACCTAAGGAAGCACCAAATTCATGTGGCGCACAAACCGACAACCACTTTGCGTACCCAGCTTGTCCACCCTAAGGACAGGGTCAACTATTTGGACAAGAAAGAAGTCATCTACAAGATCCCGTGTGAAGCATGTGATGCCGTGTATTGTGGTCAGACCGGCAAATCCGCCTCTACACGCATCTATGAACATCAGTTGGCAGTAAAGAGGCGGGACCATCTGTCCCAAACAGCTATGCATACTCTAGACACCGGGCACACCTTCGCTTGGGATAAAACTCGGATTGTCGCCGCCTGTCCCTTCAAGAAAGGTCGAGAGTTCCTCGAGGCGATGCATTCAGATGAGTCATGCATCAACAGACATATCGAGTTGGATGCGGTGTACAGACATCTCAAGGAGAAATGGAAGAAACGAGAACCAATCAGGACAGGCTGATACACACGGCGGCCACTCAATTGTGCCAATGTTCACGCCAGTATCCACTTTTTTCGCGTGATTACCATGTCAACTGTTTTTGGTCACATTTGCTGCCCGCCTGCGTCTGACGACGACCCGGAGAACCGGTGTTGAAAATTTACACAATAAAGCTCCATTTCCCATAGAACGTATTCAACTTCAACTTTATTTCTTGGGATGCTTTCTTTTCACTACTTACGTATCAATATATATATATATATATATATATATAATTGAACAAAAGACAACGATCCTTCTCTCCTCCAGGCAATAAGACAGCTAGACCGACAAGTTCGAATCGAAAAAGGAATGATAATTGTGGGGAGAGAGGGAGAGAGGATAGATAGATATATAGGTGATAGATTACAGATAGATCGATAGATAGATGATATATATATATATATATATATATATATATATAAAGAATTCACTCACTGCCATGTCACTGTTTAGCTGCTGCAGAAGTCGTTCCTTCGCTACTTCACCAATGTGAATTTTGTAAATGTCATTCAAAAAGTCGTTGTCTTTCAGTGTTGGCAGGGGCTTGCTCTAAAAAGGATATGGAAGGAGCAATAGATAAGACTTCCGAAGGAAGTGAAGAAGACAGACAGGCACGAGAGACTGGTGAAGGGCTTACTAAGGTGAGTTGCAGGCGCCACAGCATCGCGAAAGGGAGCAAGGTAGAAGAATGGAGGGATAACCAGGCGGGAATTTGATGGCAAACAAGAACTTTTCATACTGGTCTCAAACATTTTGTGTGGGGAAAAGTGGGCGTAATCATTACTCAGTCAGGTGTGGGCAGGTGTGGTAGAGGGCTCTGTGAACAACAAACCCCTCTTGGCAGTCAGGTTGTGGTTTCTTCGATCCATGCAAATGCATCCAACGCCAACAGGTTAATTCAGATTGCTTTAGTGTTAAACGTGCGCACTTGATGCGCAGTTGGTGAACACAGAGGGAAAACGAATTGTCCTGGCCATAGAAACCACTTCCGATTTCAGTACTGGCATGAACTGCGCGTTCAAAGTCACCGCGACCTACTGTTGGCAGCCGAAAACAGTACGCCAGCGGTACCAAAAAAATGAACGCAGCAAGCTTAGCATGGTGCCCCCCTCGACACACGGCGGAATGGAATAATTCCAAATATAAGTATGGTTTCCGCCTATGAAAGCATAGCGAATGCAGAAGACGAGGAAAGGGAAGAGCGCTGTGACCATTTTCACAGATTTCCATCCTCGATTCTTCACAGCGAGCATAAAAATTTCGCAGAGGGGGGTGGTTGAAAATCACGCACCAGTTAAATCTTGATTTTGCTGCAGAAAAATAATTTGCCAGGGGCTAACTGGCGGTTTGACAGGATGCCAGAACCACAGAGCGGCTGTCTTCAACAAGAATTCGGCAAAACATATGCCGCCTATTGGCTGCCAAAAATCTGTTTTCTTGTGATTGTCACCAGATGGGTTTAGAGTTTACAAAGACCGGAATAATCACAGGAGAGGCCTTTTAGTTAAACTGATGCATTACTAGTAGAAAAACCGTGATTCTCAAAGCTCGCTGGAAATGTGCCTGGAGAATTATAACGGAGACTGTGATGGCTATGTCTAGTCACTTCATTTTAGAGTTGGCGGGACGTGCGGCTTCCTGCAGAAGAAGGGCCGGTGTAGACGACGTTAAATAAGCCAAAATTGCCTCTCCTCTCTCGTTTGTCTTTGTCGGTAGCACTTACCGATTAATAATTGGCGCTGTTGTGCGAATGTCTATGCCAGCTATAAAACGAAATCTTGCATGCGGAAATGGAAAAGTCGATATTTCGTCTTGAACTCGGAATAAATCGGTACACACCGCTCCTACATATCTCATAAAGCACTATGTGACCCCACTGAATGAGGGGATGCCCTTCTCTAGTATTTGGACTAAAGCATTTAAAAGCTGGAAATAGGTCATTGTGCCGTGACATCGTCTTCGTCTCCAGTCAGGGCAAACTAGGACAAACAATTAGACATTGAAGACGACATTTGGCCGTTAATGATACAGAATCCGTCCAATGAGGCTTATTACGGCTAATTATTTGGCAGATGCAGCACATATAAGGCTGATCAGGACATGCGTGTTCGCGAATTTCTTCACTGTTGGTAGGACCAAGACGATCAAAGCCCCTAGAGAGTCTGAGTTGCAATCAGGCAAGGTATTGAGATTTTTGCGTGCGCATAACAGACTCCTGCTTTTTAGATCCAGTTTTTCAACGTCAGTAGACCAGGCAATCAGAGAACAGTTGGTGACCATTGCCCTCTCCAAGAAATAAGTCACACATTTCCTGCGGTAAGTCCCAAGTTGAGCCGCCGAATCAGCAGGAGGCACCTGGGCGACAGCAAACATGCGGATATCCAAGGAACTTGGCTACATTTAACTCTCACCGATCAGAATGACCACCGATCGGCTTGAGATGGCCTTCGCTCAGAGGACCGTCTCGATTAGAAAGATTAACTCTTGCTCAGCTCATAAACAAATTTCCAACCAATAGCAGAATAGAGTGTAAAGTACACAGCCAGCGGAGGTCATCATGACAGTATAGATGGGAGAACGATCGTGCGCAGCGGCATCGATCTGTCTTACAGCACACATTGTGCAAAGCGTAGGGAGACTCTGTTTGGAGTGTGAGCATAGTCAGAGGCTTGCATTTAACCAAGATTAAAAATCGATGTGATCGAGAGACATTGCAACCTATTTTGACTGAAGATGGGCGTAGATCGATCGAAAAACGCAGTCAGTTGAGCCTGCGTTATTCTCCAGTTGAATTTTTAAGATAGAGGAATCTATTGCGGGCTACATTTGAGCAACATTGAACTGTCTAAAGTCCTGAAAGTTAATTGCCGAAAAGAAGCCATAAGGGCACTTTCACAGAAGCCCTGAGTATTAAAATTAGGCGGGAGCCTAGGAAGCCAAAATTCAGCAGAGTTGGGAGCTTTAGTAAAAAGGCAGAGCTTCAAAGTAAAACATCTGGACGGTGGTACGGCTACAGACCAGGCCTCTTGACAATATTAAAAACTTTTTTTCACTTAACATCATCTGAAGCATAGAACTGTCGTCGTGAACGGAGCCAACGTTTCGGCCTCATGTCCCAGACGGTCATATCAGGACCTCTGAGAAGCCTCAGCTGCATAGGGAAAACATCTGGATAAGTCGGAGTGAATAACGGCAGAAGAAAATCGGAACATTTACGTAGAGAAAGGATCATTCCTAACGCGCATTGTTTGTCGGTCAGTGAACTGTGAAATTCATGACGCGATAGCAGCAGACATGTAACAATAATTGGGCCTTTCCGCTCCGCGGTTGCGGAGACTTGGAACAGGTCAACAACAGGGGAAACCTGTGTGAATTCGCCAGTCAGCACCAAATACATGGCACAGTTAATTATAACCAACACGAATCGTCCCGCCATGGTGAAAAACTGTACCGACTCTGAAAAAAATACTTCCTAGGAAAACCGCAGTTGCCTTCTTCGGGAAGTTCTGAAAAGGACATGAGACGAATCTACTCCGGACACCCATGCTATCTAATCCCAATTCTGGGCGTCCTTTTTGATATCGTTAAAATCGCAATGAAACGTCCACTGAAACATCTTGCATATTAATATAATTGACGGGTGCTCGCAGAAAGGCGAAAAACCAAGCCACGTGGAAACACTAGAGATGTCTATAAAGTCTCTGAGCCAAGCTGAACCTCTGATAGATTCTTCCACGGAAACCGTTAAAAAATGTCTCCGTAATCTTGGAGATCAAAAAAATACAAGAAGAGCGGGTTAACGAGTGGCCGATATGGACAACGCCGAATGCAGTGTGCCGAGCTAAAATGACCTACGGAATATAGAGTTGTGGGTGAAATGTGTCGCTAAATAAGTTTCTTAATACATACATGATGTTAGATAAAAGCACTCTCGTGTTGGTTCTCGTAAAAGGAAGCCCACCATGTAATCGGCATCTGTTGGTTTGAAAACGCAAGGCTTTAACCAGTGAATAAAGGAAGAATAACATTGTAACACGAATCAATGCAGCACACAGGGAATTTTGTCAGTTTGAAGGCACCTATAGACCTGTCGGGATGCCTAAGTCCCCTCTATCCCAGAGTCTGTCTTAGTCCAAGTTAATGGAGCTTGGACCATGCGTGTGGATAACGAGCAAAAACCAACGATAATAGAGTGCTGCCATTTGAAAACACTTTTCTGTGGGCGTTGTATCTAATGAGACAGTCCACATTGGCTTTGAAATAACGAGTACATCACATGTTATCCAAGGAAAATTGGTGAGGTCACTTGGGTAAGCTTTTGGTATCAGTTTCACGGGTTAACTGACTATACCCTAAACCCGATGTCATCAGCTCATTTGGAAGCAAAGAATAAGTCGGCTCAAGCAATGATTGAGTATGCTTTATCGAAAAATGGAGATGGTCCCTAGAAAATAGGGTCTCGGTTTTCGTGGCTGGATAAGAGAGTGAATCAGCAGAGTGAAGTAAGCTCATAAGACCCCATGTCGCAGATATCCGCATAGACAAAGGCAACAGCCACGGGACAGCAGTGAGGCCGGTTAGATCAAGTATGACTACACGCGTATGAAGTAGTACAATAGTGGAGGCTTAGAAGAAACTCCAAGGCAACAGGGTTGGAATTACCAGGAACAACACTGTCATCCCTCCACCGTTCGCAGCACTTTGCAACTGCCAAAGTACTTTTAAAGCGCCCCTCCCGTTGGATAACTCAGCATCCGCACAAACAAAATCAGCGGCAAGAAGAATGGCAACGAATTCGGCTCTACACCAAACAACATCGAGCAAACTCCCCGCGCTGGCTGAACTACCGCCGCATACTCCGGCCTGTATCACCTTATTCGCGCAGAATGAGAGCAAAATCACTTGAATTGAAACAAATCGCAAAGTGACTCAGCAGTCGACAGGACAGCAATAAGGACAAACTATGTCTTAATTACAGCACATCGCAAGCTGTGTAACTAATTTTCAATTTTTTAGCTTAAAAAGGCGGCAACCGGCTTGCAGTCGCGCGAATGGGCAGAATGGCAGGCAGGAAGGGGCAGTTAGCTTTAGAAAAAGATTAGAGGAGCAGCAAGCTAAGTGAATGAGCAGGCAGATCGCTAACAAAAATCAGGTGGCTGGAAAAGAATGCGGACTCGCAATTTACCGATTTAGGCAACGATTTTGAACGATGGATTTTGTCGCGTTTCTAAAATCAGTAATTTTGATTTAGAACACACTGGAACCATTTATAACATGAAATGCAGAAAATTACAAAACACTAACTGCCATAGAACAGGGGCCCCATTTTGGTCATAGCACTCACAGCATGGGGCTCTAAACGTGCACGCAGAATAGGGCGCTAACAACATCAGGCGGATCGAAGTATGTAAAAATAACCACACGAAAAAAAGATAAGGCATGTGCAGCATTTTCAAATGTGTTGTCGCATTGATAGACGATAGTACCGATAAAGCTTTGGGATCAAAAAGAATGCTGAGCTGCGCGTGAGAGACGAGTCTGAGTCATCTTTCATGCCCAATTTTGTCTCGAACTCGCTGCGAAAACTGAGAGTATTTAAGAAAAATGACCGAAATAGTTAACAGCATCGTCCGCTCCATGAGTTCACTGCTATGGCCCTTAATCCGGAGCTGACCGCCATGGTGCAGAGGTAGTTCTTGAACCTTAGGTAGTTGGTCCTGGTCGCCGAAGAAGAGCGACCCCAGATCGTTACGAGTGGAGAGGTATAATTCGTGGCATCTTCAAGATCAGCCAAATCATGTAATTGTTAGTCGGGCCAAGGATATGCGCACATTTCTCTTTCTAGCTAGATGCCTGTCTGCCTCTAGCTGACAGTGAAAAGGCTGTACAGCGGCATTAAATAATCTGGTAAGATCGAGTTGCAGTGGAAGCACTCACCTCACGCATGAACCACTGCAAAATCCACGGGTTAATTATTTCCATTATATTGGTCACCAAACAGAACGTAAAGGTCGAAGACTAAGACTGTCCATATTCGTACATGGTACAGCTGTGATTATGCCTGATCTAGTCGGCCTTGAGGATGTCACGGACTGTACCTCTCCATCCGTGAAGATCCGTGGTGGACAGTTTGACCATTCTTTTCACCAACTACGGAGACCGAATAGGCAAGGCCCAAAAGCGTTCCTATGTCTTGACGAACTATCGAGCCAGTTTTTCAGTTAACCCCCTCATCGACGCCTCCCAATGGGTAAGGGTGCCAGATCGAGGGCAGAAACAGTGAGCTCGTAAGGTTGAAGACGAATAACACTACCAAAAATTATCCGTCTTCGTTCTTGGATGACCTGGGGTATCCTTGTGATGTTGTCACAACGAGTGCGGCCTGTACCATCTGAGAAGAATCCGGTGTACTTTGCTCGAAGGATGGTCCTATAGCAGCGGTAGTCAAATACCTCCAGTTTTCGTTTACGTCCGGTGCAAACAGTCACACATTCAAACCCATAGAGGACTGACTGGATGGATGCAGCAGGGTACAGGCGAATCTTAGTGGCGATGGAGATGTCGCATCGGGCGAGCAGCATCAGTTAGGGACGCTGGCAGTTCTGATCGAGCATAATATCTTGCAAAAATAGCTCAAGACACTGCCCCCTCGCATTTATGCTCTAAATGAATGTCATAGGCAATTTAATGGCTTGCGATCACCTGTACAGTGATGAGTGCAGCTACCGTGGTCAGTACAGTGGCTTATAGAAGGACTGAGGTATTCGTACTCTCAAACTTTGGGGACAACACTGTGGAACTGCCGGTTCCCCTTCTTTGGGGTGAGTTCTGCTATCTAAAAGTAGACACAATAAGACTATACGGTGGTCCCAGCTACGATGGAAGATAAATGCTGAAACAACGCGAGCTAAACGCAGTCAAAGCTCGAGTGGCTTTGCAAAGCTTCAGTAGGACCCACCTAGAAACATAAGAATTCGAGGGAACTAAATGTGCAAAAGCGATTGCCAACGAGGTTTTTCCGTTTGCAAAGCAGCGGGGCAACGACAGTCAGACTGAGGCAAGCGAGGAGGTACAACGCTGACCAATTAAATTGATTACTAGCGACTTGTGCCGGAATTTGGTTGCAGTGGAGCAGACCTACGCTGATTTTACGCCAGCTTACTCCATACCGGTAGCAGTATGACAGCAAGACAATGCCAAGGCGATTGGAGTTGGGCGTAGTGATCACTGCAGCTAGACTGCCTGTGTGCGCCCTAGGAGGATGAGGTATCAGATCCCGAATGAGTGTTGAAGGGACGATCACACAACCTTCCTTAGCCACGTCTACCGCACAGTGATGGGTTCAGAACACGTTTCACTGTATACAGTGAGTGCAGGTTCGATCAAATTCACGCTCTCATTCCTCTTTCAGGTGCCGGCAACTTGTCCAAACCGAGCCGACTAGGGGTTACAGCGACTACCGTGGCATAAGGCCTGTATATGACGCGTGCCACAAACACGACAGTTCGCCCGTCTTTTCCGACTATGTCCCCACATGTGCCTCACAGCAGGGTGCACGTGCCTGATACGCGCAAAATGGACCAGGAGTTCAATAAAAAATTGGGAGTGGGACGCCTCAGATCCAAACTGAGTGGGAGTGCCGTAGAGGCCGCATTCAGGAGAAGGCACTGCAGTCTAATGCTCAGTCCTGAGAGGAGGGCCGGGTTATACCGTCAGCCGGCACCCTTCCACGCCCTGGCTTTTGGTGCACCGTGGTAAAATGAAGCGGAACAGTTGGTTTCGAGTGAGGAATATAAGCTGGGTCGACCTCACTTTCTCTTCCCTCCCGTGTGCACAAGTCGACAGTTCAAGCCTTTCAGACAGCCGATGCAGGGATTGTACGGAGTGGCTGACAGAGCTAAAAAGTGTCTGTGCGTGCCAGACACGACCTTGCACTTCGCCACCCCAAACACAACACACCCGGTTTTCACACAAAGGTCGGGTGGATAGCTAGGAGCTCGCATGCGTGCCATAGCGGCCACATGGAACGAAACTCAAAGAACACGCTTTCCATTGACGTAACAAGCGCTGATCACGTGTCGGTGGAGGTGGGAGGGGTATATTGGGACGGGTTCGCGTGTGGTGGGTGCTGGTGTGCCCCTTAAACGGGTCGCGTGGTAAATGCGCTGGACCAACACATGGATCAAATCGGGCTGCGGCAGGCGTTATTATTCTGGGATGCGGTCCCATAGTAAATGCTGAACATGGGGCGTGCGCGTGCCCAACATGGGCACGCGTAGGTGCAGGCTCATACCACACACCGCTCTCCCATTCCATGGGAGATGCTTCATCTGCACCCGACCCCGCCTCCGGTTTTCTCTATTATGTCTTGACACCGGGAACAGGCGGTTAAGGGAAGAGAGAGTGCGGTCGATACAGTGAAAGTCTACGATCACTTAAAACTAATTTGCACACAAGTCACCGTTCCTGCACCACCCTTCTGTGGAGCATACGGTGGACATAATCGGACTACGACGGTGGAACTAACGTGTGTGCGGGTGAGGAGAAATGTGATGTGGCTTGACAGGTGTTTAAACACAGGTTTGCAGGAAGTTGAATATGGCCGGATAGGTCTATGCAGTGAATTAGCGTATGTAGGTAGAGCGGTCAGCGAAGATGAGTGCAACAGGTGTGTGTTGATGCATCTGGAACTAATTCACCAGTCTCTGCGCGATGTATTCTACTGTTAATGACCAGGTCGATGCAGAAAGTGTATGTGCGTTGCCAATATAGGCAGGATAGGTCGAGAGCTACTAAGTCGGCTGTGATGGTTGTTTTGCTTATGTTCGCTGCGCTGGAGGAGAAGGGGTTATTAGTGCTTAAGATGGGAGAGTTACATGGGCGCCCACAGATGAGTTACGGGACTTACTTGTTCCAGTGTGCCTTGTGGCTCACTCTCGAGCCCCGCTGGCAACTGCACAGCGGTTAGTGACGGTTTGAAGACGGTGCCTAATAGTTGGAGAGGTGTTACTTAATGGCGACCAACAGCCAACACATCGCAATTACCGATGCAGCTTGTGACCAATATTAGGTAACCGAGTTGCTGGATATGTGTACAACCGCTTATTTCGCAATTAGCCTTTAATGAATATGGTTATACCATCCAAAACCTGTGGACTTGCCAGGTGGCCGGAATCTAGGCCAACAAACAGACCACCCTCCCGAGTTCCTGTCGTATCGGGATTCATACGCAAGAACTGCTGACGTCTAGCTGTGCTTAAGTCTAGTTTTTTTAGTATAGTGGGCTAACAGACGTCGGATTGTTTACCGCTTTTTCTTCTGATCGCAAATCAAGGAAGGTGCGTTACCAAGGGAGAACGGCCATCCCACTTGGAAGCGCCGCACGAAAGAAAATCAGGACTCAGCGTCCTCGGCGGAATTGAATTATACGTGCCGGTTTACGCAAATAGTGTCACAGCTCAATCATTCGCTACCCCTGTTCTGAAGATAAGCCTCCCTGGGCGTTTTCCCACTTGCTTATTGCAGGTACTGGTAAAGCGTAAATTCTGGAAACTCAATTGTGGAAAACGAATCAAGACAGCCGATAAAGCAATATAACCTCAAACAGATGCCTTTCAATTAACCAAAGACCACAATTGACGCAGAACAGGGAAGTATGATGCATCAGATTGAGACGGGAGAGGATCATGAAAGATCCCGGAATCCGTTAAACACAGTAGGCAAAGTCGCTAGAGAACATTACCGATATAGACCCGGGAGACTGTAAAGGCCATTTTTGGCTTATTAGCCGTCATCAGCCAACCATACCCAACCCCAGCTGTTGCAACACCCGAGGGTCAATTTTCTTTGTCAGTAATGTCATTCTATCTATATCACTGGCCGCTGTGCGGTTGCTGGCGGGGCTCCAGAATGAGCCACAAGGCACGACGGGACGAGTGAGTCCCGTAACCGATCAGTGAGCGTCCATCTACCATTGTTAGTTTTCCCGATTAAAACCGGCAGGAACACGAAACTGTGACGCAGTGAGCTAGAGCGTTAGACTTCTAACCAACGCGTCGCGGATTCAATCCTCAGTTGCCTCAACAACAGAGGTTAGGTATGGCCGGCTGATGACGGCTAATGAGTCAGAAATGGTAATTCCAGTCTCCCTTGTTTTTGTTAGTAATGCCATGGGAGAGTTGTCGGATATTTAGAATGGGCTTAGCATGTAAATACTGCGGTGAGATCCATATTTGTGGATTCGCATGTGCCCGTGAAGGCCCATACGGGGAAGCAATATGCATAGGCAGTGTGAGCAGTTGGGTCGGATGCAGCGGGTGTATATCAGAGCTCCAGTCAACGGTTCGCCAAGCTTAGTACGATCTATTCGCAAATGGCCTAGCAGACCGAGGCGTGATGTGAACGTGCGATCGCAATGCGGGCAGGTTAGGATCAGGCCCAAATTACTGATGGTAAGGGCTATGATTGTGAGTGCATGGTGAGGGACCATTCGGGAGTGTTCTTTCTCGTGGTGGGAGGGAGACAGGCGGTAGTCGTCGTATTTGTCGTGGAGGTTACAGACAAGATGATAGAAATGGTGATGGCGGGTGGGGTTTATGCAGGGGTGGCATTTGCGGAGGCAGCAGGTGGAGCTGCCAGGTTCTTGTAGCATCAGGTTCGGACATGTCCGACGAGGCCTATCTATCCGCGGAATGTTCGCTGACTGTTTGAGCCCGTTGGAGGAATTGAGGTGGGTGCGTTGTTTCGGAGGAGCTTGAGATTTGCGAGCCCCTCTTTTGACTTCAGCAGGAGCGGCCTGGTTGGCTTCGGAGATGACTGCTACAGGTTCCCATTGCTCTCGTTGTCAGAGTGGTTTGTAGATCATTAAGGGAAGTTCGCAGGCTGCATTTTAAGCGTCGCTGTGGTCCCGCTTGTGAACTAGCATCCGCAGCGACATCCCTGTAGAAGGGTCTCTTGGGTAGACGCTCGTTGTCGATCCTCAGGCGGTGGCTGCTTCATCGCAGTTGCAGTTGTCTCCACATGAGTGGCAGTTGAGGATTTCAATGCGTTCCATCCAGTACTTCAGTGTCCGGTATCTCATTTTGTCATTGCAGTTTAAGTCTCCTTCAGAGACAAATAAGGTGGAAGGGACTAAGTTTACTTGCTCAATGAGCGTAGACTGTTCAAGTGTCCACCCCGTTTAGCAGCATCATCAGAACTACCGTCCTCTATCTTTTTAGCTTGAAGTTGAGATGGGGACCGCAGCAACGCTAGATGGAGGCCCTGAGCCGGCCTACAGCCTGGCTGTTTTTAGAGATCCGGCGCACATCGTAGTCGATTTTTGTGTTGTGAGAGTTTACCGCTTATACAGATGAATCTGACTCCTGTATGGAGTTGGCTGCCGTCGACAGTAGTGCGAGAGACTTTATATGCAATGTCGGGTGACGGATGACGCGTGGCCACCAGTTTATCCGTGTTAATGGTCCGCCCGAGGTTCGTACAGCCGAAGCGAAGAGATTTATGCTTCGCTGCATATCCTCTTCTGTCGCGGTTAGGCACACAGTCGTGGTCGTGGTTAGTAGACATAGAATGACGCGCGTCGGCTATTTAGAAAATGGTCGTCTTTCCTATGAACGACGCTAATTTCATCATGGTAGGCCTTCATCACGGTAGGCGCCCATTAGCATGGTTGGTAACAGGAGGTTTAAGGGGGTAGGAACGAGTACGCAGTGCTATATCACTTTAATGGTCACCGCGAATGCGCCAGAGACTGTCCCGTCGTAGAGTTGACGCACCATGCCCATGAATCCTCCAAGACAGCCAAATTTCTACATGATTTTCCAGAGTCCATCGCTATTCACGTCGTCGAAGACTTTCATCCGGTCGAAGAAGGAAAGGTAGATGTGGATCTGCATCTCCTGACTCTTTCCTTGTAGTTGGAGGGCATCATGTTGGAGGTGCCCCGGGGTCGTTGGAAGTCACACTAGCTTTCTGAGAGAAGACCGTATTCCAGGTTGCCGCTAAGACGATTGACAAAGATGCGAGTGGTGATCTTCCCAGAAAGGTTTAGCAGTGAGATTCCTCTGTTATTATTATCCCTTTCCGCTTGTAGAAATGTTCATTTGTCGCGTCCTGGAAATCCTGGGGACCTTGTCTTTGCAACCGCATCTCTCGGAACAGTGGTGTGAGTTTTTTCATCAGCCGAGGGCTGTTGTGCTAGCAAAGTTCGACCGAGATGGCGTCGGATCCTTGATTTTTCCGTCAACATAGCCGTTGGACAGGTTCGGTAACAATTAAGGATCCCCTCTTAATCAACACAATCAGAAAAATGTATATGATATACCAATGGGACCCATTTTGTCATGACAGCGTCGCATTCTGTTTGCGAGGGCAATATAGTAAGATTTGTTTTCAGAGGCACTTCCCAGTGATGGACTGTTTTTTTATGAATTCTTTGACAGTGGGCAACGGCAAGGAAAGACGTCCCTGAGATGTCATGAGTGCCAGGAATTAAGCGATTCGAAGCATGCCCTTTGGATTGCATTGCATTCATTTTTAGGCTCATACAATAGGGGTACAGCAGCTTATTAGCACTGCATAGGATTGGGACAGCACAAATTATAAGATAGGAAAAACAAACATTTCTGGCTCATGCAAATTTAGATGTCTATCCATTTACCAAGGGGAGTAATTTCAAGCAGAACCAATGTCAGTTGCTTAAAAGCAACGACATCTCTACTGATAGTGAATAGCAAATGAAGTCAGCGTGTCAAACCCTTACCTAGTTTGTGTCATTAATGAAAGGAAGTGAAGGTCTCAGATCCTCAAACAGGCAAGAAAGCTCTCGTCCACATGTATCTACTTCAAGTCAAAAACTGTAAAATTGTGACGAATATATGAGACAGACGACGATGGAGAGTCAGGTGGGAGGTTTTTCTGAAATCTTTACTCGTCTTTGAATGTTTCCTGCTATAAAAAAAACAACATTTGGAGTAGCAAAATCACCCAGTCGCAGTGAAACGCCTCGCGAGGGTTAGGGACAGTCGCAGGAATTCAGGGAATGACCCTGGCTGGTGCATGCTTCGTTCAAAACATTATAACGTCACTGTAAAACAGGAGCATTTGCCGATGAATACAAGGCCCTGTGTGCTTTCATTAAATGTCATCCCCTCAGGGACTGCGCAATATTTCCTTGTCCATCAGTACACCCAGGCAATTGCGCAGGTCCTCACGCCAGCTTCCGATCAAGTTCTTTCAGACGTGTACTGGCCTGAAAATGCACTAGTAGGCAAGAAAAGTGCGCAGGGAATTAATCCACTTTCCACGAGTCCCATCAGTGTCACTATTAAAACTTACTTCTACCGTGAAGTTTGGTGCTAAGGATATATTTAGCGAGTTTAATACCTGCTGTCAGTGAGACGGCAAGTTACGAAGAGAATTATTACCAAAAGTAACAGAGCGAATTCGAGTAACTGCTGTGTTCGTACTTCACTCAGCTAAAAGGACAGATCAATAAACATTCCGAAAATGATTATTTCCCATCGCATCCGACAGTGTAAAACTCTATGGGTCAGCCACCAAAGACCCTGGGTCCAAACCCCTCCCAACCTAGACTTGGGGTCGCATCGGCTGACGGCGGAAAATAAGCGAGAAATGTTCATTCTAGTTTCCCTTGTTTTTTATTGCTTCCAGATTACTGATGGGTTTTTGCTATGCGATCAGTCGTGTGGGTCAGAGACTCGAGTGGGAAGGCGAAACCGGTCACGCCTATTTTGTTTACTATTATGTAGTTTACTATCTAAAGCGGGATAGTGAATCAATCCAGTCTGACTAGGGAGAGAATACTCCAAACCTAGGACTGATTTGATCGGCGGAACAATCACAGAAACACTTATTCTGATGAGCATAGCGTGGCGCTATGTGTGCGTGGACCTGGGTTTTTGTAGATATAATAAGCAGTAATGCAAAAATTAAAGTGTTCACATTGCTCACACAACTCACCCTCTCCTTCTCGTTGGCCTCACGATCCACAACGGAACCCTTTAAACCAAGAAGAAGTTTTCATCAACAAAAGCCTAACAAAATAAACGGACATGGAAGGAAGAAACAATGATAGTAGTCCATGATTTACACCGTTTGAACATGACTTACCGTCAAAAAACGTCCCACTTTGTTACTGAAATGTGCAAAAGTCGCCAATCTACGCCTAAAAGATCTTAAGGTTACATGGACGAATAATGCTACAGGAGGGTGGATGTCCCTCGAATCCTAAAGGTTTTTCGGAGACTGCAGAGCAGCGAAGCCCTGGGATACGTCATGTCAGGCTTGAAAATAATGTATGAAGGTCATGAAGCAAATACAGGTATTACAAAGGTCGAGGGAAAGACCAGCCTCGTAACTGTCAAAAAAAGTGGTCAATGGGAGTATAAAGACGACCGAAAGCACGTTATGATTAATGAAATTAAATCCAATTACGTTTAATTATTCTTGGGAGGTTAGTGGCGAAGGGGCTACATCACATTAAATCCCCGAAAAACGAGAGGTTAGGGAGCAAAGGGGGGGAGGATTACAACATTGACAGGAGGCGAAAAGGCGATGATTAGGTGGTAAGGACGGATGGGAAATATAACTTGCATCATCCCTTAAAATAAAGACTAGCTTTGATTGGAAAATAGTGTGCAAACTAATTTTAGGCCAAAGCACACATGATTTGGCCAGACACAGGCGGTGAACACCCCCTCTAACATTGAATTAACGCAAAAAACGTAGACCTTCCGGTGAGAAGACAAAGTTACAGTTTGCGTGAGTAACGCACTACTTAAGGAACGCAACTCTAGTAAGGTTTTAGTCATCCTGAAATACAGGAACCTTAAAATGACAAGGTACGGCGACAATGGGTAACTGACTCATATTTATGGTACATTCCAGCAGCTTCATGAACATAAACGAACGCTTATATACATAGAAAAAGACAGAGAGAAGCAGAGTGAGACAGATACAGTAGTGGAAATAACTCACCCCGCAACTAGCACACGACAAAACGCTGCACTGAAGAACACCAGTAGAGGGAAGTTAATGCGGGCACATTGGCGTCGCAATGGAGGCATAAACACACTGCTCAATCAGGATATAATACAGAAAGCTTAGACGCAAAATGACACGTGCGAGTGTCTTCATTAAAACTGTACTGGGGAAAGCCGATTGGGATGGACAACGAAGATTAGGAAGCCAGGTTAGCGAGAAAGGATTCTTAAAATGTTGCCTGCGAACAGAGTTATGGCGTTTGAAAGCGGAGAAGTATTATTCTTTGAACCGACAACAAAATTGACACTCCAGAAAAAGCTGGACGGGGCTAAAACGCACATCAATAAGAACGCAAAAAACGCCGGTGACCGAGTCCCTGACGACATGATTCGACCGCAATGAAAGATATGCCTCCATAAGACTGCCTTCCGATGGAAGCGAACAGGGGATTTACAGGAAGCGAGCGCGGAGGAGAAATGATCGCTGGAACAAGTTCTATTAGCCTGATGTTTCGGATTCTCACTCGAATCCATCATCAGTGACGAAGTCAGATAAGGGTAGTGGATTACACAGGTGTTGTAGTACGTAGAGGATGTAATTGCGAGGACACTACATGCCAAGTACAATTGCAGTTCACGAATGTATCGCGGGTCGTTTTATGTGGTGAGATAATGGTTCGACTGGCCAAGTGTTGCAGAATGCAGCTGCTATGCGCCAAGTTGCACGCGGCACGATAATGGTCCGCAGTCGAGTTGCTAACGGCCTAAGTTTCGTCATCCGTGTGGTTTCTTGGGCAATTTGGCTCACCGTCACTGGCATCAGTAGCAGTGGTCATCCACACGCTCTCCGCGTGGGTACCTACTTTGCCTAAGCAAATATGGAGCGGGGAGGTCATTACGCTTGGTAATTGACTGAGGACCAGAAAACCCAGACTCGAGCAATTCGCGACTCACGCGGTTGTCGGCTCTCGCGAGGACTTCGGATTTACCAAAGTTGAATATGTGGTTCGATCCCGTCGAATGAGCAATCAACTAACATTATCCGACTATGTCGTTGATGATGGATTCGAGCGAGAATCCGAAATATCGGGCTACTAAAGCTCCTGTCCCAGTGGTCGTATCTGCGCCTTCGAGATTAACTTTTGAGTCATCCAAACTATTCCTGTGTGTACCATATCTTATCTTATTTCATCTTACCCTCAATGTATCTTACCATGTCTCCAGTTCCTTCATTGTTTCTTTCAGAAACTCGTGGCATCGGGGCTGCAACGGTATTTACTACGGATGTTCAACCTACGTCGTTGTAAACATCAATACGAGTGGCGCAATGGTAGACCGATTGCCTTGCTATCAGTTTACCGGAATCGTTAGTATGGCGGTCGTCAAAAAGTACATGAACTAATTACCCGTACCGGTGATTGATGCGATATCAAAATGTGCGGCGCTGGTATCTAGTCCTGCAAAGTATAAGTAGTATTAGTAGAAGTATTAGTAGTAGTAGTCTTATTAGTAGAAGTATTAGCATAAGTAGTTCTAGTAATAGTAGTAGACGTAGTAGTGGTAGAAGTAGTAGTAGTAGTAGTGGTGAGTAGAAGTGGTAGGTAGTAGTGGTAGTGGTAATGGTGCGTGGTGGTGAGTAGAAGTAGAAAAGGGAGGGTGAGAAGGAGGAGGAGGAGGAGGAGGAGGAGGAGGAGGAGGAGGAGGAGGAGGAGGAGGAGGAGGAGGAGGGAGGAGGAGGAGGAGGGAGGAGGAGGAGGAGGAGGAGGAGGAGGAGGAGGAGGAGGAGAGGAGGAGGAGGAGGAGGAGGAGGAGGAGGAGGAGGAGGAGGAGGGAGGAGGAGGAGGAGGGAGGAGGAGGAGGAGGAGGAGGAGGGAGGAGGAGGAGGAGGAGGAGGAGGAGGAGGAGGAGGAGGAGGAGGAGGAGGAGGAGGAGGAGGAGGAGGAGGAGGAGGAGGAGGAGGGAGGAGGGAGGAGGAGGAGGAGGAGGAGGAGGGAGGAGGAGGGAGGAGGAGGAGGAGGAGGAGGAGGAGGAGGAGGAGGAGGAGGAGGAGGAGGAGGAGAGGAGGAGGAGGAGGAGGAGGAGGAGGAGGAGGAGGAGGAGGAGGAGGAGGAGGAGGAGGAGGAGGAGGAGAGAGGAGGAGGAGGAGGAGGAGGAGGAGGAGGAGGAGGAGGAGGAGGAGGAGGAGGAGGAGGAGGAGGAGGAGGAGGAGGAGGAGGAGGAGGAGGAGGAGGAGGAGGAGGAGGAGGAGGAGGAGGAGGGAGGAGAGGAGGAGGAGGAGGAGGAGGAGGAGGAGGAGGAGGAGGAGGAGGAGGAGGAGGAGGAGGAGGAGGAGGAGGAGGAGAGGAGGAGGAGGAGGAGGAGGAGGAGGAGGAGGAGAGGACGAGGAGGAGGAGGAGGACGAGGAGGACGAGGAGGAGGAGGAGAGGAGGAGGAGGAGGACATGAGGACGAGGAGGAGGACGCGCGACACACAACACACACCACATGATCACGGAGACACAGACACATGGAAACAGACAGCCCCAGGAAGAATCGACCCCACGCACAGACCGATGGACGAGACACCACACACAGTGAAGACAGGAGAGCGGAGACCAGCATATGTGGACGGATGGACACGAGCACAGAAGTGAAAAGGAACACCAAAGGATAACTTGGGAATAGAGTGGAACGGAAACATAAGGAAAGCAGCAGTGGCACAGGGATGTGGAAGGAAATGGTGGAGAAAGGAGCAACACAGTGAATAAGGAACACAAAATGAAAGAAAGGAAATAGTGGATATAAATAATATGGAGAATTGTATAGGAATGAGAGTGTAATATAGTGGAGAATGTATAGAAGGAAGGAATGGAAATGTTAGGAATGGAAAATGGAGAAAAGGGAGGACAGGAAAGTGGAATGGATAATGGAATGAAATGGACATGTAGTTCTTAAATGATTTAAAATGGGAAATAAATAGTGGAAAAGATGGATGGATGAAGAGTGAAGAATATAAATGGAAAGGTGGATGGAAGGAAAGGAAGGGATGGTAGATGGTGGAATGAGTTGATTGGAAGAAGGAAGAAATGAAAAGTATGGAATGGAAGGAATGGTAATGAAGGAAGGATATGGATGGTGGTGAAGAATGGAGTTGTTGTAATATATGGTGTAAGTAAAGGAAATGGAATGAAATAGTAGTTGAATATAATGGAAGGACAGAATGGAATCCCAATTGCCACCGATCACGTATTACAATAGCCTGGGGTTCCTGGCTTTCTTGGTGCTGTACATAACCTACCGTTACCGAATGTTTTTTCCTTCGGCCCTGATCAACACCCTTGCCAACTGCATGTCAAACAGTCGAACCAACCAAGACAAGTTGCGATGACGGAAACAAGAGAGACATTCGACATTGAGAGAGGTAAATATGGCACCGCGTGGCAGGCAGGAATTCAACACTTGCTGACAAGGTTGCAAACAACACCTGCGTGTGTATGACAAGGTGACTTCCTAGCGCAGATAGTCGCCAACTAAAGGGCATACGATAATGCAATAATCATGATTGTTTTTGCTGCATGAATATAAAGAACTGAGGCTCCTGATTTTTACACAATTGGATCGGATGAATGATTCAAATCTGCCAAAACGCCGATTCAACCGGTGGATTCTAGATCATCTACCTACAAAATCCTACTTGAACAGACGGCCTACCTTGCCTTTGCAAGTAGTGCTACTCGACTAAATTAGGAAGCTGCACTACACATGGAAGCACCTGGTACAGCAGCAGTTGCGGTACCCGCACTTCGGTAGAAACTGGTATTGCACCAAAAGCGTAAAACTACATAAGAAATGGAGGACGTACGCGAAATCAGTGCACGCTGCGTTCACCAAAGTTCTACATCAATTAAGAATCTATCTTTAGGAAAAATAAGGCTTATTGTGGTTTACAAATTAATATTACATTGTCTAGAAATACAAATTTTTTTAGAAAAGTTAAAAATTACGAAAAGGTGAAAAATCGATCTAGTTGAGTAAACTGAAGTTTTAAATGTATAGGAAGCCTGTCCATACAACTAAACAAGTGAATAAAGCAGCAAAAGTAGAATTTCTTTTGAAAATAGTCTTTTTCGGAGATTTGCACATACATATTCATCTAGATTAAGCGCAACGTAAAGTATGGCCTAACACCGTTTCACGAGAATTGGCAGTCTTTCTTCCGATTGTACATGGTCTTAGTTGCGTTTGGTCTAGGCAAACAGATTTTCGCTTGATTGCGCCGATAAGGACGTCACAGGAATATAATATTTCATAAGCTCACATGTTCACAGGCCGGTCACTGACTAATAAATTCAAATATAACCCTCAGATGCAATCGTAAACGTACCATTTTGTGTATAAAAAGATGCATTTTCTATTGTTAAATTTCTTTATGACTATTTTGGGTTTTCTATTACGAGTTGCAGATCGTCTTTGAAAATGTGGTGAGTTCTAACGATTTTCCGTGTCTTCAGACGACTGCCCATAAATGTAGATGCTGTTTGATAATAAGATATTTCTTAAAAGCATTTGCCGAAGAAGCGACTTTTTTGCACATTCTTCCTAATGCAGATGACTGCCTGGGTCATATTTATAGACTCACTCAAACATGAAAACTCGCTGCCAAGAAAAATGAACGTCCATAACAAAGGCCAGGAAAATATATGCCTATAATTAGTTAAAAAAACTTTCCATAATAAGTTACCTTCTTAAAAAGCACTTTAATTACATGCTTTGCTGTCGAATGTCTGCGTACTCTACGTTTTTTTTTGAAGTCAAGGAAAAACTGGGAACGTTTGACCTGTTTTTCGACTTCGCTTAAAAGTGGGTATACAATTTATGCTGAAAATTAAACAACTCCTTTTTTCCTTTCTGTTGGAGCGTTTTTCGATATATTTGCTTGACTTCTCAGTCTAGTTTTAAGATTTCAAACGCACAAGAGAGCGTTTGAATACGTACTAAGATTTTGCGATAAAATGCCAATCTTCTGCCCCTTCCGTGTCAAGTTTCCTCATTCATTTATAGTCAGCTGCAGACCGAAATTTTCTTGGCAGGCTTCGCGTACGCCGTGACAGTGAAAAGTGGCGCAAAATGTCATAAATTTGCAAAATTTAATTTTTTTGGCTGAATCTGCCCTTGTTTTTTCGAAAAATGTGATCTCTCAAACCTGCATTCACCTGATTTTCGTGGAAACAAAGCAAAATTTTCCGTTCTCTGAAGGGATATATTCCAAATTTTCCCGGCTTATATTAATGTTCATTCATAGTACTGCGCATAAAAACAAAATGCTTTCATCCGTAGCTTTTAATAGCGTGGGAAAATTCCTCGATAGCAAGAAACTTCGGATTTTGCCCCATTTAGCCCCGTTTTCCCATCAATAAACGGATCTGAAGTGAACTCTTTATTATTAAACAGCTTTTTGTGCATCAATTCAATAGAAAAAAACAGAACTAAGACCTTAAAATGCGTGCCCTGCTACTACCTCAAATTCTGATATAGACATTTCATGAAGTAGGCAAACTATTGTACATCAAAATTGACCTGAAAAGTTATCGGCTTCTTTATAGGTTATACGAATTTCTGTATACTATTAGGGACTATGCATCCAGAGCAGTAAGCTCGTCACTAGTCTCGATTACGAGTCCATGATGGAGGCAGACAAATGGATCAAAACAAAAAGGAAAGCATGCTCAACAGAGTCATCACCTATTTGGTAGCAGGAGACGGAATAACAGAATTGGGCACCAAGCAGGCAGTGAAAGTCACAATTAAAGGTTACGTTCGATCATAAGTAGGTGAGAAATGCAAAGAAAATGCCACAAAAAATTCAAGTTCAAATAAGTGTCGCAAGTGTCGACTGGGTTATAATGGTGACAGAAGTTCCTCACCAGCGTCCCAAGCCCAGCCTCTCGTAAACAAAAGTTAAATTCCAAGGAGTGATAACCCAGAGAGTAAGAACAGATCGAAAGCAGTAGGCAGGCAGGATTCCCTGCCGCTCGCTGAGTGACGACAGTTACAACCAGTGGAAACTACCAGTGGTGAAGGCAATGATGCGGCAATAAGTCTACTCAGATTACCTAGAGTGTGAAACACCCGTAGGTGCATCTTCAAAGGGATTAAGTGATGATTCCGTTAAGTACGATTGGCCAGAAAGGCATGCAAAGTAAAAAACACCTACTTACCTTCAGATCGTACTTCTTGTGGATTGTGACACGGGGACTAAACACGTTTCGCATAGCAAGCAGGTAACTTTCTTGATCGTTCACCGTGACGCGGTACATGCCCAGGTACTGCGGCAACAGCGTTTGTCCGTGGCAGTTGACAACATACTGCAAAAAAATTAAAAAATAAGGTTACAGGAGATTAGAGCTGCAAGTGCGAATAAGAATAATTCGTGCATCAGGCACATGGTGATGGTGCTCCAACTTGGTCAACATTACTAGGGGATCGGCAGGGAAAAGTGGTATCGACGCCATCACCTCCCCTCTCTCTCTCTCTCTCCCCCTCTAGTTCTCTCGGCAAGGAGACACAAAACCACATGCACTGTGGGCAATTCCTATTCCTGTGTCCTGATTAGGCGGTCAAACAAATCATTCCTCCCGCTCTCTCCACACCCATCATGATTCAGTGGCGTGACGAGGTCAAGATGATTGGGGACATTGACCTGGCATAAAGTCTCCCACTGCGCATGCCACTCATGTGTTGGTCCCTCAACACATTTGAGGTAGGCTCCACTCATTGGTATATTACATCGGTGGGCTGACTAACGGCCAAAGCGCTTAAGGAGTACTCGCAAACTGAATTTCAGTTGTGCATAAACAGAGGCCCGGGAAAGATATTAGTCTAAAAAGGGCAAATTATGCAGCCAAAACAGTAAAGGGTGTGATTTAGATTCCGGTTGTGATCAAGTTCCCATGCGAACTATCTACACCAGCCCGTATGCGTGCACCATTCCATCGGATGAATAATGATACAGGCGGCATGGAGCAGAGTCGCTCCAAGTTATGGTGCCGAGGGACGTGAATGTGATTGCACCACTACTCCGTTTAAACAGAACGAGGCCATATTATCTTGTGATACGGGTTAGCTTCGACTATATTGAGTCTACACCAGGCCGTGGTGATCGACGCATGTGTTCGCACAGAGACCGGCAAACCAGTGCCAGGAGCACCAACATACACCCGCCGCAACTGTCCGCACCGCCCACGCACATTCACAGACCACATGGGCCTATTAGGTCACATGCTTATAATTTTAAACCTGCGGTAGAACACTGCCGGCTATACCACAACAATACATCTCTCTTCATCAGCATCTGCACCTCACAGGAGCACACACAAGACCACAGAAAACATGATGTTAGACTGCATAGCTGATTGAGAGGCAAGTATGATCCCCGGCCCCTTCTCCATGTGGCTCCTCTGTTGCATGTGTAATCTGAGCTTGAGAATATCATGGGGAGATAAGCGCCGTGGATTGGAAGGTTGCCAACTGACAATTACTCTCGGACCTCGCAGTTTGTCCACTGTGTGTTGTGTGGTCTGAAAGTCAGGCTGTGATGGCTCCTTCTTAACGTGACCTCTGGTTATGTAACACATGTGATTTGTAAGCCGGTCAACCCCCCGTTGTGTGAAATCCTGGTGCTTGTGTTTGGGGGGTCAGGCCGTGTATGTAGTACCCGTAGACGAGGTCACCAGCAGCTGCGCCCACTTCCGCATCAGACAACTGACCGGCTCGGGCGGTGGTCTGATTGTGGGGGTAGGGGAGAGATTGAGGTCGACGGCTCAGCGCATTTTCCTCACAATAAACAATCTGACGCGCACGTAACTATCATGGTGCGCTAAAAGCCGTGGCTTGGGAAGTGGCCAGCCAACGGGTTATCTCGGACTGCCCGGTCAGCCGACTGTGTGTTTGTGTGGAGTGGCTGCCTGGTGGGCTGAGAGTCAGGTTGCAATGGCTCCTTCTTAATGTGGCTTTTATGGCACTCCCACTCCGTGGGATCCGAGCCAGGTGTGGTGGCACGCCCAGGGGCGGCTCCGGTCGTGACAGCCACCTGCGCTCGGTTCAGGCGGGGAAGGGGGAGGAGTGCGGTATCTGAAGCGCAGGGCTACTATCACTCAAAACTAATCCACGCGCAAGTAACCTTTCCTGCACCACCATGGTGTAGAGGATACGGTGGATATCGTTAGATTACGACGGTCGAAATGCCAGGCTAGGTGGCGCCAGCACCACAGCCATTGTGCCAATCTCGTCCGGAGTGGAGAGGCTCGGAAAGACCAGTAGTGCATGGGAGGGTGAAGTCGATACCGAGGTACCTTTACTTATAGCAAGTCAGTCCAGTCCCGACTAAACTCAATTTTGCGCGCGTCAAAGGTTGCCAACTGACGTTATAACTAAGTACTTTCCTTAAACAAGGTTATGACATGATGAAGACATGAGAGAATAGAGTGGCCATTTCTGGCGTATTAGCCTCCATCAGCCATCAATACCCAACCTTAGGTTTTACAACCATTAAGACTTGAGATCCCAACCTGTTGGTTCAAAGGCCCAAATCCTATCCATCGAGCCACGTGCTCGGTACCATGTCGGCTGCGATCAGGTACTTTAAAAAGGGCAGAAGGGCACTCAAAAGTCGCGATACGGAATAGATTCGTCCCCTCGTGCTCCAAGACTTAATTTACAGTTCCGCCGGTGGTGACAGCGTCCAGCAGAAAGACTGCTAGTAAAGGCAAGGAAGACTGGAATGACCATTTTCGACTTATTAATGGTCGTAAGCTAGCCTTACCCAAGATTAGGCCTTGCGACACCTGAGCCCAAATCCTGCGATTGAGCGCTGGGCTGCAGATTGAATTCCGAAACACAACGGAACGAACATGTCCCACAAGCTGATCGATGGACGCACTTACAACATATCTAATATTCCCAATTGCAACCGACACGAGAATGAGTCCGTGGCCTAACCGTTAAAGCATTGGGCTTAACAAGGGAGCAATTGCAGTCTGACCGTCTTTGTAAAGGGCTACGGAGTGATTCATTCAGTTCAAAACCCTCCAAGCCACGACCTCAGCTGAGATGTAATGATTGCAAAGTACGACGGACTATTAATTGTGAAGAAATTAAGTAATGGCTCCAAGCTGCACACACATTACTCTCAACTCCCAGCGACCTGACCCAACCAACTGGTGATGAGATTGGGAGTATTGGCTGGTAGTGGTAGTGGTTACCTATTGCCCACACCAGTTAACTGACCGGCTCGGACAGCGACTGGGGCCTGGGAATCGAGTGAGGTCGACGGTTCAGCGCGTTTTCCTCACAATAAACAATCTGAAACCGTGGCTTGGGAAGTTGCCAGCTAACGGCTTATCTCGGAATGCTCGGTCAGCCCAGTGTGTGTTTGTATAAGTGGTTGTCTTGCCTCCGAGCTTCTTTATTTGGTCATGTCAGCGGACCCAGGTAGAAGAGAGAGAGAGAGAGAGCGGTAGATGCAGAGCAAGTCTTCTCTCGCTATAATCTAATTCACGCGCGTGTCGTCGTCTCTGTAGCACTTTGCAGTGTTACACACGGTATATACCGTTGGATACAAGGGTAGAAATAGCGGTTACAGGGCGGGGAGCCTGCGTCTAAAGTGAGCAAAACGCGCCTACGGTGGTAGTTAGGGATTCTCGCCGACTCAGCGCGGCTTGACTAAAACACACCCGCAGCCAACGTGACCTGTCAAAATGGCGGGGCGGAAAGGATGCGGATGCTCGCGTCCTATAGCGTTCGAGCGCACTAATACAACGCATGCGGGAGATTTAGAGAAAACGAAGAGGGGAGGAGGAGGAGGAGGAGGAGGCGGCGGCGGCGGCGGCGGCGGAGGAGCCATTTAAATTACCAAAAGCAAGAGCAAGAAAGCGTACGCTCAAAGCTCATCTAGTTTTTGTAGGCGGCGGGATAAGAGTTTACTGCTGTTATATTGAAAAACCGTTAGAAACAGTGAGCGAGAGAGATAGATGTGGGGAAGGAAATGAATAGAATAAGCGTGGATAAGCGTGAAAAAATGCAGTGGAAATAATGAAAGAGGGCGTGAAAGTGGTGAGGTTTATGTAAACCGTGAATAAGAAGAAAGAAGAAGAAGAATAAAGAAGAAGAAGAAGAAGAAAGAAGAAGAAGAAAGAAGAAGAAGAAGAAGAAGAAGAAGAAGAAGAAGAAAGAAGAAGAAGAAAGATGAAAGAAAAAAGAAGAAAGAAGAAAGAAGAAAGAAGAAGAAGAAAGAAGAAAGAAGAAAGAAGAAAGAAGAAAGAAGAAGAATAATAATGAAGAAGAAGAAGAAGAAGAAGAAGAAGAAAGAAGAAGAAGAAAGAAGAAAGAAGAAAGAAGAAGGAAGAAGGAAGAAAGAAGAAAGAAGAAAGAAGAAAGAAGAAGAAGAAGAAGAAGAAGAAGAAAAAGAAAAAGAAAAAGAAGAAAGAAGAAGAAGAAAGAAGAAGAAGAAGAAGAAGAAGAAAGAAGAAAGAAGAAGAAGAAGAAGAAGAAGAAGAAGAGGGCATCAGGAGATGCATGTAATTTCTTTTCCGTTTTCACCAATGCCAACCGCAAGCTGGCCCAAGCAAAGTAGGCCGCAGAGCTTCACCCAATTTTCCGTCTGGAAACGGAATTGAGCGATGCAAGTCGTTAGCAGGCCGTCGTTAAGTTAATTCCGTTTAGGATGGGGACGTATCCCCATCAAGGTCTCAGGAGGTTCATAAAGGACAAGATTTAAAGCCGCTGCTCTAGTTGCATCGCACGTGCGCACGGGAACAGCACACTATTAGTAGGTTAAGTAAAAGAGAAAAATATACTTGGGGCAAAAAATGCACACTAACCTCGTGGTAATTTTCCAGGAAGTGATGCATTTGCTCAACTTCTTCCGAACTAATTGACTTTACAACATAGTGTCGATTGTAGGTTATGAGGAATTTCGAGCCAGACTTCCCACGAACAGAATCCCACAGGGGTTGCGACCTCGTGAAAGATTCCTTGATGCAGACAATGAAAACGGCAATTAAACAATCGGATCAAGATGGGCAGTCCAATATATGAACACATTTCAAAGGATTAATGACAGGCTAAATAAGATAATTATGGTTGTGTAAACTTCGCTGAAGCAAAACAAAATAAAGAATATTCAACACGCCTGTCTTTCAAAACAAGGAGGGAGTCAGGTGGACTGAAGTGCATTACAAAGAAAGCACCACCACTAACACATCATTTAAGTACATCGTCTTCCAAACTCATCAGGAGCCCGGAGAATACGCGGTTTAAATTCGAAAATGGGCGCGCGACCAATATTTGAGGTGGCAGATATAGAGCGACAGCAGTAGAAGAAGATTGCAAGCGAAAGAAGAGGAAATTTGATAGCGTCAGGATGGGATAAAGCATGTACCCGCAGACTTGGGACAGATAGTTTTCAGGACTAAAAAATTCACTTTTTGAGGGACTTGTGGACTCATGAATAGTTAACTACATAAAAGGATAACGATCCACGTTGACATTCACGTAAGCCACAGATCCAGAGGCAAAGGCCTCGGGGAACTAGGGGCTACGAACCCAGTGAACGATCAACGGGCATGAGAAAAGGGTGCCTAATGCGCTCTGCGACCTACTTAAATATAAAATTTCGTGAATCTACATGGTGCCTGATGAAGGCAACTGGGTAAGTGATTTCTGTTGCCGATTCCCTGACCTACATTCCTGCTCTCCTCCTTACAGTTCTTCTCCACAGGAGGGAAGGATAAATTTGTTCCAACGCGCCTGATCACAAATGACCGAAAACTGGTTCAAACGCGTGCTTAATAGGCAGAGTCCTACTTGAACCAATCAACCAGGAGACACATCAGACATCCCTGTCTGTTTCTGCATGCTCTGCTCTGTTGTGTGGACAACCAGCTCATTCCTTTCACGTGTATGGTCTGAAAAAAGGCTATTACACACGATTTTGTACAGGCTTAAAACATGATAAATCATCGATTTTACAGATCTCCCAGTGGTCGAATAGTCAGAATCCCTAATGCCTAATCTTGGGGTCCGAGATCAAATAGGAGATACGACAGGTGATACGTGTTAAGCAGTGCCGATTGCGAAGTAAACGCCTACGCATATATAATCTATGAAGAGCTGCCTAGGAATGTCATATGATACGGTTGGGTGTCTGAGAGCAAACCGAAATAAATTGAGACTTCGACAAAACACATGTTAAGGTGTCGACTAGACTCTCTTCGTTTTAACAAAACTTCGGCTGACGCCCGTCAGTTTCGTTTTTACCCAACAGATTGACCCAATGAAACAAAGAAGAATAATAAGCTAGCATTTAACCGACCGTGTGTGTGCATTTTGAGAGAAACAATGGAATTCAATATAACTTGTGTTAGCGTACATATTCAGCACACCTAACCCCATAGACAAGAAGGCAGGCTTTTTGGATGACCAGAATCAGTGACGTCAACCATCATCCTGAAAACTACCTACCTCACCGGCCGTCCTGCCACGATTTCGTCAAAGTCCATTGGTTTTAAAAGTCGAAAATGGGTTGATATCTCGGGACAGAAAAAATTGATTATTTAGGCTAATCATGTTTTGGCAAGGAAAACCAAGTGGATATGCGTTCTCTTAAGTACATTGCGACCCTAATGTTTAGCGTTGATATGAAAGAACTACAGAAATCAATTTCTCCTCTTCGTGTCTGTTGACTGTCAGAATTCTTCCGAACAATGAACTTTTCATTTTCAGCGAAAGATATTCGTAATAATGTCATTAAATGCCTAAAATACTGCGAAATAAAACTTGGTCCTTCTCTTGAGCTAAAGTTCAAGTCCTCAGATCTATGAAGTAGCTTGAAGGGTTGTAAATAGACTTCAAGGATCCACTTTCGTTAGTAACTGGGAACCGTTTGTTTCTGAAGATCATCGACGAATATTCCCGTTTTCATTTGAAGTTGCGAAACTCTGAACATTCGGTAACTCTTCGTACATCTAAACAGATGGAGAATGGCCCTTTATGTCAACCTAGGTTCACCGGTTCCACCATGATAGTGGAATGAGGAAGAACAGAATAAATTAAGCTAAAAATTTACACTGCCTATCACGCATTGGAAGTTGGTGATACTTGACGTGGTACAGATCACTTCCTGTATAGCCACTAATGCGACACATTCAGATGTTTCCATCCATAATCGACGGTTTACTAATGGAAGCACCTTTCCCATGTGGCTCACGTCTCCTAAGGAGGAATGAACATTAAAATAAAATTTGTTTGTTGAGAAGGCTAAACTGCTCCAGTGCAACCGCCATATGCTCACTCACGGTTCACTAACGGCAAAAGAAAAAAACCTTTGTGTTCCACTGCACGCGTCCAGGGAAAAGATATTAGGGATAGCCGGCAGGAGACGCCCACACCCTTGCGCAAAGATTATATGACGCTTTTTCCTGACCACACATAGAACGAGAGAGATGCACCGGTTTAATTACCAAGCTTAATGCTGAAAAATCTGTCTTAATGGCATTGTCCATTCGAAGAAGTTGAAGACATTGACCACACGATAACAACAAGCCCACCCTAAACAGGTTTGAAACAGAGACGCCTAAAATTTCTTACGTGTTAAGTTGACCTTTGGATGTCCCCTATTGTTGGTCAGGATATTTTACTAATTTACTGTTCTAATTCCTACCACAGCATTTATCGTTGTTCCGTTTTGCATTTAAGTTCTGGTACGTAAATTGTGAGTCAGAATTCAGGTGTTCTCGTTTTCCCATACATCCTCTTTGTCCCTTTTTATTTGCGTACTTTTAGCGGATGGATTCTAACAATGCATCGATTTGCCATGAGTAAGGGTATCCTAACTTCGTGTTCGCCCTTTTCTCCATTTTCTATGCGCTAGTTGCCTTTTGGAGCCTGTCTACCAACTTGTAATAAAATTGGTCGCAATGACTGACGTGTCAAATCTTTTAGCGTACAAGTGCAATGCATACATAGGTACGGCAGTGGATAAGGACTCACGCTGACTCGGTACATTCAGACTAATAAATGCCACTAATAAATGTGGCCGTCACTTTAGTATGGCGATGCAGCGGCGCGAACCGACTTAGAGGTCAATTGAATGGGTATAATATCATGGTAGAGGCACTGACAAGATAATTACAAGGTTTAAGTGATGTCGAACCGAAATTATTGGACGGCCGTAAGAGGTTATGTGGAATTTTAAATACGAAAATTTCACTTACTGCTGCTTTTAATTTTCTCGAAATTAATCGCTAACTTGGAGTAAATCTGTCTATTTTAAGGCTTATAGGCGTAGACTGAAAGTTGATATGCATATTTGGGCCGACTTCTCGAAGCCACGGCGGGATAACCGATGAATATTTATCAAACTGTCAACAGGCAGCCAGTAGTATACTTAGGGGTTACAGGTGAAACCATCCTCAAAGAACAGGTTACGTGTATTGTGGGTGATTTCTGTTCCTGTGTCCTGGTTGGGCGGCCATACAAGTCATCTTTGCCGACGCTTTGACTAATCTGGTTCATGAACCTTCTCAGCAGCGATAGTGCAGGCATCATTCTCGACCAACCCTATTAGATACGCAGAAGGTAAGGAAAGGTTGCTCGCTCAGACCATCTCTATGTGCACTTACTCCTTCACTTGCTCCCGTGGAGCAGGCCGCACGAATTAGTGAAGAAGAAGGTTGTTCGTTCACCGGAATCATGGCTGTATTCGTCTGAGCTTTAGAACTCTTACTGGAGTCCATCGTCAGAGATAAAACAGTACAATTGCAATCAGTTGCTGCTTTTTAATTTCCGTCGAAATTAATCGCCAACTTGGAGTAAATTAGTCTATGTGAAGGCTGATAGGGGTACACTGAAAGTTGATATGCATATTTGGGCCGACTTCTCTAAGCCACAGCGAGATAACCGCGTAATATTCATTGAACTGCCAACAGACAGCCAGAAGTATATTTAGGGGTTACAGGTGGAATCCTAACCTCAAAACAGGTACTAGCTAAAAGCTCATACCATACTCACAGCTAGTACCTGTGCTGTGAGTGTGGTTCAACCTGTAACATTTAGAAAATTTCACTATTAAATGCAACAAGTGAGAACCGTTGCAGTTGTCCTTCGAGTCTTTATCTGAGTCGTCTCCCCTAAGGAAATTTTAACTAACGTTCAATAGTGTCCGTGAACATTTTAACAGCATAAGTTGCTGTCGCTGGATCATATTTTGAAAAGCGAAGCATGGTATATATATATATATATATATGTATATATATATATATATATATAGAATGGAACCAACAAAGACAAGGGAGACCGGAATGGCCATTTCTGGCTTATTAGCCGTCATCAGCCAGTCATACCCAATCCCAAGTGTGGCACACCTGGGATTCGAACCCGCGACCTTTGGTATTTGAGTCGAACGCTCTACCATTTGAGCCACGGGCTCGTTGTTTTTGTCGGTTGTGATCGGGAATATGATGATAGTATGGGGCTCACCGATCTGCTTAAGGAACGTGCATGTTCCGTTGTGCCCTGGAGCTCAGACTAGAGCCCTCGCAGGCGGTCGCATAGCGACGTGTAGCATATGATAGAATGGAACCGACAAAGACAAGGGAGACCGGAATGACCATTTCTGGCTTATTAGCCGTCATCAGCCAGTCATACCCAATCCCAAGTGTGGCACACCTGGGATTCGAACCCGCGACCTTTGGTATTTGAGTCGAACGCTCTACCATTTGAGCCACGGGCTCGTTGTTTTGTCGGTTGTGATCGGGAATATGATGATAGTATGGGGCTCACCGATCTGCCACTCTTGGGATTGGGTATGACTGGCTGATGACGGCTAATAAGCCAGAAATGGCCATTCCGGTCTCCCTTGTCTTTTGTCGGTTCCATTCTATCATATGCTACACGTCGCTATGCGACCGCCTGCGAGGGCTCTGAGTCTGAGCTCAGGGCACAACGGAACATGCACGTTCCTTAAGCAGATCGGTGAGCCCCATACTATCATCATATTCCCGATCACAACCGACAAAACAACGAGCCCGTGGCTCAATGGTAGAGCGTTCGACTCAAATACCAAAGGTCGCGGGTTCCGAATCCCAGGTGTGCCACACTTGGGATTGGGTATGACTGGCTGATGACGGCTAATAAGCCAAATGGTCATTCCAGTCTCCCTTGTCTTTGTCGGTTCCATTCTATCATATGCTACACGTCGCTATGCGACCGCCTGCGAGGGCTCTAGTCTGAGCTCCAGGGCACAACGGAACGCGTTGCCCTTAAGCAGATCGGTGAGCCCCATACTATCATCATATTCCCGATCACAACCGACAAAACAACGAGCCCGTGGCTCAAAATGGTGAGAGCGTTCGACTCAAATACCAAAAGGTCGCGGGTTCGAATCCCAGGTGTGCCACACTTGGGATTGAGTCTGGCTGATGACGGCTAATAAGCCAGAAATGGCCATTCGGTCCCCTATGTCTTTGTCGGTTCCATTCTATCATATGCTACACGTCGCTATGCGACCACCTGCGAGGCTTCTAGTCTGAGCTCCAGGGCACAACGGAACATGCACGTTCCTTAAGCAGATCAGTGAGCCCCCATACTATCATATATATATATATATATATATATATATAT